>JAGWCC010001239.1:0-36183 GCA_022651775.1 Drusus annulatus | reverse complement strand
GTTCACGTGGAAACGTCTCAACTGTCGAGACTGGTCACCACGCGCGAGCCCCCCGGATAGACCCCTTGCTTTGAGCCCCCTCCCCTTTTGGGGGTTGCCCGTACGTAATAAAATAGAATGATTTTAATATTAGGTTGAGTACCTTAAAATATTAACAGACGGGGTTTAAAGTTAATGTTTACGAAAATATCGTTACATAACACCATTTATACCAGACCGAGAATCATAGGCCGAAAAACCGACAATATATTTTTATAAATCTCTTTTCAGAGGCTCGCACATTTTGCCGATTGGTCCACCACCTCTCCGGAGTTCCACATCTTGTTAGAAGTAAAATATGAGTTCATAGAGAACTTCATACTCCCCCTGCCTGCACAGTAAGTGGTAATAAATGTATGCACTCTTTATACATCAATCACTTTTAATTTTAGTGCTATAAATAAATTATAAAGTACTGATATTTTTTTTACGCTCGGTGTTACTTACACCTATATAAGTAGTCCCAACAAACACTCAAAAGCTGCCTGCAGGGCCTAGCATGGCAATAAGTGAAAGCTGCTTGTTAACTGCCAGTTATTGTTATAAAGTTTTGTATTACAGAGATAACTAGAAAATTTTAAAGTAGCTCTGAGACTAGACTACGAGTACTAAGTACTTGTCCTTTGTCGGAGAAAACAAAACGAATCACATTGAATATGCTGGCTAGTGGTTACCAGTCAGCTATTAAGTAGGCATATTGCCAATGACGTTACATATATAGCCTTAGAATATTAACACAAAATGTGGCAAGCAAAACACACACGCTACAAGTAAATTCATCATTCAAATATCGGTCATGTATGACAAAGATATATTCATAGAATATATGTGTATGAACCTTGTATGAACGAAACAGATCCAAAGTTCGGACCGCGTTCCATACTTGCTTGAAACGACCTCAAGCGACGCGTGACCGTTTAGTACTAAATCGGCTTAAAAACCGATCACACCAACTAGCGTGATTGTTGCTTGCCACTTTGAGAGCGCTACAACGTGTCTATATATATGTAACGTCATTGCAGATTACGGTATTTAATAACAATGTCTCGTTCAATTCAGCAAGCGATTGTGTACTTGCTCATGTGTTATTTTCTATATTTAAGATACAGAGAAAAGGCGTACTGAGGAGAATATCGTCAGACTGCCCACGGGAACTGTGGATTGTCAAATGTGGCTAGCAAGATGGCCGCTGCTGCTTCCCGAATGCGGAAGGTTTCACCGATTTCCACTCTTCCTGCAATACTTCTGCAAAATACTCTTCGGAATCATCAACAAAAGTGGTGAGAGTAACTTTTATTGAACTATGTCTTGAAACAATAATTCACTAACAACAAAAATACCAATCGTTCTACAAATGAAACGGAACGCCTTGCTTGGTGGACCCAAATCGGAACGGGAGCAGACAAAAGGTTGTCTTCTTCCATATAATGGGTTTTCAATGGATTCCCTAAGAATTTTATGAAATTCACTAAGCAAAATAATGTGTTAATTAGTCAAATTCATTTTTGTAAAGCAACAATTCCGGTGAAAAATATTTTGGCTTAAAAATATATATTCAAATAGATAAACAAACGCTGATTCTGAATATATAAAGTTTATCAAATATAATTCATATGGATAAACAAACGCCGATTCTGAATATATTAAGTTTATTATTTATAATTATACGGAGAAATAATAAATCGTTATTCAAAGGTAACAATATACAACACATTAAAACGCCCTGTGATTGGTGGAAGGGTTTTGACGCAACGCAATTTCAAACGACAAACGTTTTTTCCAAGTTTTGTAGGGAAATGTTAGGCGTCCGTTTTTGTTTGAATATTGAAAAGTTTTTTACCATAATATTGACAACATTGAAGCTTCATTCCTGTTATTAATATAATATGACGGGAAAAGGTATATTCGAGATCAATCGGATAATCTACCGATCATCGATACGGAAATGATGATAATGTATATTATGTTAGTGCTGAATTTTGTGGAGTTTTATCATCTTATTAATTGTGTTTACTACGAAAATAATACATAATTATGTACAGTAAAGTTCATTTCTCATCTGACATTTCATCATAACTTTAATGCGTTGTAGTTATTATAACATAAGGATTTCCTTTACCGTAATACACGGAAGAGTTTAAATATCGATTATGTTATCGAATCGGTTCCAGCATCGAGGACTTTTCCACTAGTTGCATAGTTACAGTCGTCAGTGGTGTATACCAGTATGTTGTTATGATCTTGGAGCAATCAGAAATATATTCTTACTCCAAGGATGAAGGATGTGATCTTAAATCAATTACTATGGATGTGATTCTTCATTTGGAAGCCATATTCTGAATGTTACCATAATCAGGTGTGGCTGTATTTGTACACATTGGAACAATACAATAATTACTAGAAGCTGACATTTTCAATGTTTCTTAAATTAAAAGCGATAAATAAATAAAAACACGTGTCGTATTTTCCATACAAAAGTCAGTACTGACAATTCAAACGAAACAACTTCAATCTTGGACGTCACGCCCGACCTACCAAAATTTCAAGCGTTTTGGCGGGCTTTGAAAAATTCAAACCATGAAAATTTATTTATCTACGAAAACGAACCTTAAAAAATATTGCTATTAAAGTTAGATGGTGAATATTAATAACTTCAAAAAAAATTACTCGTTATTTAGGAGAAAAACAGTACTTTACAACATATACAAGAAATAATTGAAAAATTTTGTGTCAATAGTCTCAATCATTTTTGAATATATTTATTTAATTTAAGTTTTTTATAAATAAAATATTTTCAAAAATTATCCACCTGGCAATAAACCCATTTTCATGTGACAACGAGGAAATTCAAGGGGTTGGAATTACAAAGCACTTTTCTTTGGCGCATTTTTTTTTTTTTTTTACGTGAATACCGCACAAGAGTCTCAACTGCTCCCAACCGTCTAGAGCCAGTGAGACTATGGCATTCCCAAATAGGATATGTTGTGAGGCTGAAGGTAGTGGGGAGGGGAAGGAGATTGGGAAGGGAGAAGGTTGGGAAGTACCTGGCTATTCAGATCTGGTCACCAAACACGGCTAAAGCCATTTCAAGCAACGTTTCGATTCTGAATGGTGGTCTTTCACCAGGGCGATACTTAGAGTATCTACCACTCTGGAACTTGCCGCAAATATACTTGTTATTATTTTTATATGAATTAAATGTGTTATGACACATATTAATTAAATAAAAGTTATTGGCGCACGCCGGGTTTGAACCCGCGACCTTTGGATTCGTAGTCGAGCGTCTTACCACTCGACCATGGAGGCCGTCAAACACACATACATGTGTATTAATAAACCACCTGCACCTTATATTCTAAACAGCAGTATTCTGCTCAGTGAAATTATTCACCTCACTTCATACCTCTATTATACCGCCATGATTATTGCAAGAATTATGAAAAATGACTTAGTTTAAACATAATCTGTATTTCTGTGAAGGTTCTGGAGAAATTAGCCGCCAAGAGTTACGAGCCTTTTACATGTCTGTGGCAGGGCTGAGTTCATCACGGTGTGATGAGATAATTGACATGGCATTTAAACTTCTGACTTGCGTAAGTTGAATATCTAATTTAATTTATAGTAAAGTGTTGAGTAAAAACACAGACTTAAACAGGCATGTTTTACACAGATACAATTCATTGTATATTTGTAAAACTAGTTTGATAAATACAATATCTTGACCAAAATTATCAAATCTTTGTACTTTTCATTTGTCTCATAGGCGACAATGCATAAAAGTTATGTATAACAACGTCACATGGGGAAATGTTAGAGGATCAAATATTTTCACGACCTCGCCACCCGTTGGTGACTTAAAAAATTGTCCAAAGCGTTAGGTTGGTTATTGAATAATTTTTCATTAACGATTTGTTAACTCTACGCATTATTTGCAATAAAACTTGTCACAATATTTTTGATCCAACTTGCTCTTTGAATTGTTGATATTCCAGAATGAACAGCTGACATTGAACTTCGAGCTATACAAAAGGATCTATGCCAACTGGCTCTGTGGAAAGAGCCCCAACGGGCCAGGGCAGTGGGCCGTAGTGCCCCCACGCCGGCCCCCTTGCCGGGAGCCCTTTCCCGTAGACTACAGCGCCCTCAACACGGACCCCGCACGCCTCGAGAAGTACACTCCCAACATCAAGACCAATAGGCATTCTGTCATCGTGTAATCATCACGCGCCTAAAAAAAGGCTTTTGTAAATTAACTAGTCAATTTCAATTCGATGAGACACCCAATGAGGAAATTCATTGGAAATAAGTAAGTGTGTGATGGAACGTTATTCAATAAAACACTTACTTTGTGTAAACCACTGTTAATAACAGCACGTCAACTGGTTTCAGACACAATTGTGCTCTTGTACTGATACTGCACTGGCAGTATAATAGAAATAAATAAAAAAAATATTACTATATTGTCACATTGAAGGCAGGGAGGGTTGTGTCCAAAACTAGTTAGTTTTAATTTTTAAAGTGGTGTAAGTACACAAGTTCTAGTCTTTCATATAAATTTAACAATACTCTTTACGTTTTCTTACATGAATTGTTATTGTTATATTTTATAGGGATCTAGCACAATTCACATAACATGACCTAAATAATATGTTTTGCATTGATTGCCATTCCGGAAAGGTTTCTGTTCATTTCTATGTAATACATACCCACCACCTAGTTGCCATTTGAAATACAAAAAGTTGGTATTGGAGGTAATCGCGCTTTAATGAAGAATACATATAAAAATGTACAGTATATTATTAAAAAAAAACTATATTTTTACAGTAACTTATGAAAATGTTGTGTTATGTACATGTATGAATGCCAAGAAATCAGAATAACCTTTCTATATCAACTAACGGCTACAACTAGCTATATCCTAAGACACCAGGAATCATTGTGATTTCATAAAATGTACATGCATGTTAGTAGACCGTTCCCACTTGTCACAAACACAATACTTCCAGTATGTATTACATACTCATATTTAAGTCCAGAAGGTATGTAAAACTATCATATCAATGAATTAGTAATATATAATCTTTGTTGATACAGTCTTAATATTACTCCTACCTTGTTAGGACCATTCCAATAATTATAATTTATGTAAATATTTGTGAAAAGTTGTAAATATTGTGTTACCTCTGTAAAAAAGACCAAACAAATCTAAGGTAAACTTCTATTTACTTGGAAATATGTGTAGGTACCTAAATTAGAGCACAATAACTACATGGATCCATGGATGGTTTAGATAAGTAATACAGTTGGAAAAAAATAAAAATAATTTTGCTAATTTATTATTTTCTCTGTTGAATAAAAAGCTTGCTTAACGCAAGTATTTAACTTACTTAATATTTTACATCAATGACACTAGCCAACACATATTTGGTACCCAAAAACTTTGACATTTTCCAGAAATATATTTATGTACTTAAGTTATAACTAATGCCATCAGATTTGCTCTATCATCTCTAGTTTTTTTTAGATGAAATTCACCTTTTATGATCGATCTTCTGTTCAAAAATAATAAAGTAATGTTTCTTATCATCATATGATGACACCTGCAATATGACCAAGGCTGGGTTATTTTTCACCCAGAATATAGCTAAGGCCGAGGCTTAGCCAAATTTATAATAAGTCAGTGGGGGGATGATAGTGAGAGATGAGAGTAAAATTATTATAATAAAACCTTCTACCTAATACCAGTATTAAAGTTGCCATAAAGTCAAATACGAGTGTATATGTACCTCCAAAATTAGAGCTGTTACAAAAAAATAATTATGACACAATTTTTTTTGGAAATCTGTCTCCCAAGCGTTCAGAATATCAAATCTAATATCAATAATATGCCACCGATGTGCCTACTTTAGCCACCATTCTCAACTTACTGTAAGTAGTATGTCATATTATGTCGACGGCTTGACAATTCCGCCTGGACCAGGGTATACCTTTACAGTTATCCTTACTTTAAGCTATGCTCCATAGCCATTAGTTATTGTAAGTAGCACAAACATTCAAAATATTACAAACATATTGTGTTCATTTCACATTAGAAATAGTATCACAGTAAAATATAATTTTTGTTTTATATACATAAATATAATTATTTAAATGAAAAATACAGGCCACATCCAGTAATATTTCCCAGTAATGATATCATTAATAGGTTTACAAAAAAAGCCACATTTTTTTTTAATGTCCTGAAAAATTTGTTGTTTCCAGTAAAATCATAAATTAAATAACGATCACACTGTGTGTCTACAAGGGTAGGTAGAGAGGTTGGAATGCCATGTACATCTGTCCTTGCATACACCACTCATTCGAATCATTCACATCCATCCATACTTTTGATATGTCCTGCTTCAAGTACATATTTGATTCACTCGATCGTGTCATGTCTTTCAGGGATATCACTGACTTTCTTCTGTCCACTTTCTCTAGATACTGCTTTCTTCATCCTTTTGCTGTACATACTCGAAGTATGGTTTTCATAATCTTATTCACTAGACTCACATTTGTCTTCATTCCTTTTGAAATACCTCATTTGTCGGTCATGCATTGTTAACATGTATACATCAGAGATCTCTTTTCTACTGCATTCAGTCTACTCTTCACAGCTGTGGTAGTTAACTTGACCTTACGGTCCTCTGCTGTGGACTGCTAGCTATTCCGTGGTGTCATTTGTTTTCACACTTTGCTTTAAGGAGTCCAATGATTTGTCTAAATTTAATACTAAAGACAACGGAATGCTAATGGAATTGAATGCAAAAGATTTTGTCCTTCATTTCTGACTTTCGTCGAAGAAAATACCAAAAATAATTATACGTAGATATGTATTTCTATAGCTAAATATTCCCTGGTTATAATTGTATTATTGAAATGCTTTGAATGTTAGAAATTGTGATGCTCAAAGAAGCTCAATAAAAGTACAATCCTCATTGAGAACTGCTTGCACCGGAAAGGAGCTCAGAGATGGGTGTCAAATGACCATGTCCACTTCATGGTTATAAAGGCTAACACTGAAAAAATTCTTTGTTCCATTTTTTCACAGGCAAAAAATCACCAAGCACACCCCAATACCCATGTAACCTTTTCGACAGCCAGCAATAAAGTAAGCATCCAATATGCCTACCAATGTCAATATTCGTCAGGGAGAAGTGTACCAACACAATAACAACAACAAAGTGACAATTGGACGCATACAGCTCGCAAAATTAGGGTATTTTTTTACTAAACACTGCAATAATGTAATACTTTATACTGCTGAACCCTAGGAGGCGTTCTTAGATTCATGATGATCCAAGAAAAAAATACCAAATAGTTCTATTCAATAGAAGCACACAATTTTTTTTCATAAAAATGTAATGCGAGAACAACTGTACATTTTAACGACTTAGGTTACGTCTGTCATATTAGCATGTATTTGCATAATATTTGGAGATGATGGGGGTATGTAGCCTCCAAGTAACAAAATAATAATAAAACAATTACATATAACCTTTATTTAGGAAACATTGCATATAAACAAATGTTTTTACAAACCTTTTGTAAAGTGGACGAAAATAAGAAAGTATATTGTATTTACTACTACCTAAATGTTTATTTTATTATCACATTTTTTGCTTAGATTTTCATGAATCATTAGATGAAGTTTCGCAACAAGAGGGTGCATGGTGTATATCTTCTATTATTGTTAGTTAATTATGTAACCAAACATTATTTAATGTTCTCACTACTTACACCTATTGAAATGTTAAAAAAAAACACACACACATATTTAAAAAGTTATTTATTAAAAATACAAAACTAAACCACCTCAAATTTTATAACCTATCTGGCCTATCAAATATAAAGCAATTTTTTTCAACCTGCAACAAGTACTAAGTAGTATGGGCAAGATGTGCTTTGTTATTTTTATATTTTTTAGTACCTCAGAGACGGGGGGATGAATGCATACTAATAATATTCTATGATTTTAATAAAAATAAATATATGAAGACACTCAAATTTAATACAAGTTTCCATTTTTTAGTATCATTATGCCTGCTCGAGACATTCAGTGCGACTTTCCACTCGTACTGTGCAGTTGTCGCTTGGGTAATTACCGGGTGTGTAGTAGCTGTGTTCTCGCCCATTACAAATACTCCTTCCACCGTGATGGTTGTATCGCGCAGGCTCACCGGACAATGACGCCGTGAGTGTAGCAGGCATCATGTCTGTTGAAATCTCTCAGATCCCTGGCGGCCAATCTATCTGCATAATTTGCTTTGATACAGATGAACAGGTACTGATATTTTATTCATAACTACCAGTCGGTTTTAGTCAAAACCTGTCACCAAAGACAGGAATAATAAGTAACAATAATATTTATACATATAAAAAAATTTGGCAATCTCAAAATACACATCAAATTTCGAAATCCAACATCTCGATCCTACTTTTTAATATTATCATTTCATAGGCCCAACAAACTTCCAATCACAAAATATAATACTTAATATAAGAAAGTGGGGGAGGGGTAAGGGGAAGCACCTGTATTTATTATGCCGTGTAATCTATGCATCGAGTTTAATCAAATTTGATAATAATATTTTTACGAAATATCAATTCTAAGTGTGCATGAAAAAAAGGACATACTCTCACATGGGTTTTTGGATATTTGGACAGACGTCAGATTGTTCAAACTAGCGAAAAAATTACATGCACAATTCGCGCTTAGTGGGTGAACAAGGTCATCATTCCCTAGAAAAGATATGCAATACAGAAAGTGTTGAATATCCGGGAAGGTGATTGGACTAGAGCACTGGATTTTTGAGTATTTTTTTTTATTATAATGAAAAAAGTTGAATACAATTTTTTACATGTATGAAAAGGAAATGCAAATTATTTTAAGGCACAATAATAATTATGTTAGTTGAGTCCACAACCCCACTTCATGATGTAAAATAATTGACTTGACATTTAAACAGCCAGAACTGCATTAAATATAAATAGATTTTTGTCTATTATAATAGTAACTATAGACGCATATTATACCCAGTGAGATGGTATAACTGAATGGAAGATACATTGCATAAACTCAACAAAATAACTACCAGTAGAAACAATAAAGAATGGTACAGAAAATATAGAAAATATAAGAGAAGATAGGAGTATGATACCTATCTATTAATATGATAACTGAGTGCTATATAAATGTGACACTTTTACTACATACTTTACTTATTTATGTCATGAAATCAATACATTACTGTTTCTATTTGAATTGAAAATGTTTTCACGATGTTGTCCTGATGATGAATGAAATGAGTTTATTCCATCTCACTGAGAGTATGATCCATATACCTATGTAGTATTGTATACCCATGGTATTGATGGTTCTTCAAACAGATGAGTCAGTTCTTGGAACTCCTATACAAATCCTTGTTGCATACAGACCTTCTTTTGAGCCATGTATTTAATCTCTTACACACACTTGAGCAGTCTAAGTGGAGGGGGAAGGTTTTTGGTACTCTGTCAAGCATGTGACCAAGCTCCTGACGAGGTGTTCATCCGTTATGTTGATGGTTTCTCCCGACGAAGCGGTGCTGCCCATTTCTATTCTATTCTGTAACACGGGGAGGTGTTTTTTAGCTTTTAAAGAGCCATGAATTTCGTCAGCTCCGGTATTTAGAATACGGTTAATGTTCTGCAAAGAGACCCCCGCTCCAGCCATGATCACTATCCGACGGTCGGCCTTGGAAACCATTTCCTTGATCAGGTTACACGCCATATCGGAGCCCGCTGAGCCTTGCTGGCCGCTAGTCAAAACCCTTTCAAATTTTAATTCTATAATTGTTTCCAAAGAATGCAATGGGTTTTCACAAACATCAAACGCTCTGTGGAATGTAACGGGCAATGGATGGGCACCAGAGATGATCTTCTTACACGAGTCTTCATCGATGGATCCGTTGATGTTCAGAGCTCCAAACACAAACCCATTGACTCCGAGGTTCTTGAATATTTGAAGATCGCAAAGCATGACTTGTATCTCGTCAGCGGTGTAGCAGAAGTCGGAACCTGAGCGACATCTCAGCATGGCGTAAACGCTGATATCTGGAAGGGAAGACTTGATAACAGAGAGCAGCCCAGCGGAGGGAGTGAGGCCTCCTTCGGAGAGTGAGCTGCAGACCTCGAGCCTCGCCGCACCGCCATTGAACGCATTCTTGGCAGATTCTAAACAGTCTACACAAACTTCCAACAACCTGGAAATACAAAACAAATGTGTCATTATGATTCTTCTTCGCATATGGTTGGAGAGATGCTCCAAAACGTTTTTATAAAATTATATGTAAGTAAAAAATAACCCCTATTGACACCAAATGATAAATGTGACCAGTTATATGTTTTCTGAATTTCCCAGCCTACTTTCTTGTTAGTAAGCATAGAGGTTTTAGGAACAAACTTGTCAGCCTGTACATGCGTAACTTCAAACTGTTTTCCATTTCATTATAGGAAGGTACTTGGTCTTGGGAGGGGACTATCAGTTTTGGTTTGATTCGGCTTTGTTCGGGACCGAATTGTCCTGCTCTATGCTACAATTGAATGTATGGGTGTTTTGCAAACGTGATCTTTTGGGGAAAAAATACTGATTTTCAAGGTTTTAGCAGTTCAACATTTTAGGTGAGACTAAGTTTGGCTAGAAATATGGTAGGCGTCGAAAACTGCTTGTGAATCTGTTGATTTGCATGGCCAAGAAGCGGTGTCAACGGGATCCATTGAAATGAAGCCACTTCAAGCGTCTAGTGCTGGATCTAATTATATTTATCTATGTTAGAAAGTGAGTAAAATAGGAAGTAAACAAGTACATGACACTTGTTGCGTTTCACAAAGTTCTTCAATACACAAAGGTGAATGCACTGTTAATTTATTCACTTGCCACATAGGTTGTGTTCACATGGATATACATTACATTAAGAAAATATTACCAATGTTTAAAGTATGCCACATATCGCACATATTCATACATAAACAAAAATAAATGCTGCGCCGGCCTTTTCTGATTCATAAAGAAACATAATTGAATGGCGGCAAATGATTTTTTCATAAAACAAAATGACAAATTTAGTATGTGACATATTTTTTACAATATTATTCTGGTACTTACATGATTGTATATACAATATGTATATCGCGATATAATAAATTAGTTTTCTCCGATAAGTGGCACTTTCGTATAATTATATCTAATTAGATGCCGCTATTTGGGGTTATTATAAATAATTGTATCAATCCATTTCAATCAAGACCCACAACACAAAAATAAACACATGTAATATTAATATCTATTAACTTCTCCAAACTCAAAACAATATTTTGTCATTGGTGGCAGCTGTCAAAAACACTTCAAAGAAAGAAGTTATACGCTGTCCAGTAAGATACATTAGATATAATATTATAAATCTTATGTAAAATGTGTTAAAGACTATTTTAGAATACCAGCAAAAATATTAAGTTTCGTATCTCAATAAGTGAGCCGTTTTAGATTTTGTTTTGTCACATGATTTGATAGTGAAAAATCGAAGCGATCACATTCCGAAACCTTTTACATATTTTATTATATATTTAATTAGATTAAAAACAACATAGTTGCATGCGTGCAATGAGCTATGTGATAGATTCCGAGCAAAAATATAAAAGTCAAATAGTTGAAATTAATGACAATACCTACATTATCTAATATTATGTACTTATTTCTCTAATGTAAATTTTGACGAGCATGTGTACCAATGATTTGATTCATGTTCAATTTTAGCAAGACAACAATACAATCATAAAAAAATAAAAGGTTTAAACATTCTAAAATAAGGAAAAGTTGTGGAAAAATCATCCAATTTATAAACAACATTTGAAGGGCCGAAAATCTATTGATGCATGAAATTTATAAAAAGCGAAACCAGCTCTATAAATAGGTATGTAATAAGCTTTTCTAACGATTACGCAGATGAAATTTTCGAAATCGTCTACCACCAAACATAGTGAGATTGTAATATTATTATTGTGTTTACCCCGTTTAATTCATTTAAAATCATTGTTAAAGCCTTAGATGAATTAAATAATGAAGATACGTTACTGAGACACCGCGCGTGACTGTACGAAACTAAGCCAACGTGGGATAATAAATGGATTACTTTTATAGCGTCCTTTTTGTGGGAAAATTACCTCCCTGAGATTCACTGCGTTTAGTCTCGCACGAACATTTGTTTGACGAACAAGCGGTTACCAGCTGCCACAAACGCATCGCTGTAAGCTCTTTTCTGAGATAAAATGCCTTCCTGTGCTTTTGACAAGTGTAAAAATCATTCAAAATAAAAAACAAATCTCATGGAGTTTTTTTTTCATGCGAAGTACCCACAAATCACTTATTATTTCAATTAATACAATTATTATTCAAATAAGTGAGATAGCGAATGCAGAAATACATAAGTGTGTGGAAGACCTCGGAGTAATAATTTAATGGAGGGATAGCTAATTTGTTTTACCCAACCCATCCTAAATAATAATAAATTACTTTCTCCCTGTTTTTACGTCATACACCATGAGAGAAAAAGAGACAACACATTTTTTTGACGGCTTGAACGTAGGGTAAGGATGTTCTAAGATTATCGTTCCCGCCTACATTCAATACGTCGCTATTTATGTCAAAGTTGTCGGTTTGACGTTAAATTTAAATCTATTGTTTTTGGTTACTATAAGGTTGATTAATACGGTGGAAAAGAGGTTTTGCAAATAAACAAAACATCATGTCTATATGCTCTGTGAATTCATGTAAAAATACATCAAAAATGGTATTAAAAGCATAACTTTTCACAGGTAAGCCCGTAGTGTTTTATATTTTTTGATATCGCGTTTGAATTATCGTATCATTGAGTACATAAATACTATAAACGTCCATTATTATCTAAGCACACGTTATGCTATTCGTTTTGTTAAATGTGTTGACTATATAAATCATTTAATATTGTTTCTGTTGTGGTTTTGTTATGCGAACGCTTTTTGAGGTTATGTCGTATATTTACATTGAAAAACATACAGTGAAAAAGTGGTTATAAAGGGTCCGCCAAATAACTTTTTTTTTTTGAAAATGCTATAAAAAAAAAACTACTGAATATTTTCTCAAATTTCTTTTTTTATTTATAAGTACAATCTTTCCGGTTAATAATGGAAAATAATTTCATTCAAATGGCTGCCTCGGCTGGCCATGCAGTAGCCTACACGATCGGTCCAATTTTTAAGCACATTATCGATTGTGTGCAGCTGTATTTCACCAATGGCTTCACGAATATTGTCCTTTAAAGCGTCAATTGTCTCTGGCTTGTCGGCGTAACATTTATCTTTGAGGGCACCCCACAAATAATAGTCCAACGGTGTCAAATCGCAGCTCCGAGGTGGCCAAACGACATCAGCTCTGCGGCTGATAATGCGATCTTCAAAAACAGGGCGCAAAACATCGAGTGTAGCTTCGGCTGTGTGGCACGTAGCGCCGTCCTGTTGAAACCAAATGTTGCCAATATCCTCCTCTTCAATTTTTGTGAACAAAAATTCGTTCAACATGGCCCGATAACGATCGCCATTGACTGTAACGGCCACTCCTTGCTCATTTTCAAAGAAAAATGGCCCAATTATGCCTCTGGACCAAAATCCGCACCAAACAGTGACTCGTTTTGGGTGTACCGGCTTTTCAATGTATGCGTGCGGGTTTTCTGTGCCCCAAATACGACAATTTTGCTTGTTTACATACCCGCCAAGATCAAAATGAGCTTCATCCGAAAAGATGATTTTTTGGCAAAATCGGCATCTTCTGTAAGTCGATCGCAGGCCCACTCAGCGAAGCGAAAACGCATTGGATGGTCAGTTGGCTTCAACTCCTGAACCAATTGGACTTTTGTATGGCGTCATACCAAGGTCTTTATGCAAAATTCGTCTCAATGATGTCTCCGAAATGTTCAATTGTTGAGAACGACGGTGAATTGATGTTGATGGCGCTTCACGCACACTTTCTGCCACAGCATCGATATTCTCGGGTGTACGCACTGTTTTTGGCTTTTCACGCTTTGGTTTATCGATGAGGATGCCAGTTTCTTTCACTTTTTTCACAAGATAACGAACATACGGAGCTGACGGTGCTTCTCTTCTTCCAAAAACCGTACGCAATTTTCGCACACATTCTGCAACATTACCATGATTTTCAAAGTAATGTCGCAATATTTCCCAGCGTTGTTCAAGCGTATACACAACCATATTCGCTCAGCGGAAGGATAAAACTAATTATCTGTCAAATCAGACATGAGCTAAGTGTTACCATTCACGAAATAAGCACTAGTTGAAAAAAAAAAAGTTATTTGGCGGACCCGATACAAATAAACCAAGCATTACGTCGACATGTCCTATGAATGCATGTATAAATACATCAAAAATCAGTTAAACACATTACTTTTCACACGTAAATCTGTAGTTTATACAATATTTATGACAGCGCGTTACTATCGTGGTTATCGAATTATCAAGTACCTATATAAGTATATATGTACATTATATTAACTATAAACTTTCACTCTTATTTAAGCAAACGTTATGTTATACGTTTTGTATTTGTAAATCATTTAAATGGTGTTTTTTGGTATCGTTTTGTTTGTTTGTTTACAAATTATATCAAAATGGCCGGATCCCAGCTTGTAGGCGAGAACAATTCGGCTACACAAAAAACAACCGTATTCTTAAATATATATTTGTCTCTTTCTATCTACTTACACGGGCGGGAATATGTGTGTGTCAGAGAGACCCATATCTTGCTTTGACGTTTTTTTGTACAATATTTGTATGTTTTAAGGGCTGTGATAAACGTTTTTTTTTTTATTAACTATTTTTAAGATTCCCAAAAGATGAGATAAGGCGACAACTTTGGATTCGTGCAATAGAGCGGGGGAGATTGGATTCCCAAGTTCCACAGTGCTGTCTGTTTAGAACATTTTCAAATGAAGATTTTAACCGGACAAAAACTTGTTTTTTTTTAATAATTTAAAAATAATAATAATTATTGTTTAAATAAAATGTAAAAAACCTAAAAAAAAAAAAAAAAACTATCTTACTAACCATTTTTATCAATCTCATACTTCCTTGAAAATTATTAATATTTTTTCTATATTTGGGATTAGGCCTTCGGAAAATAATTAAATAATACTACAGAAATCTTAGAGGTAATTACCACACTTTTGTATTCATGTAAAATTTACAACTTTGATCACTTACGTAATATTCTCTTGTCTCAAAACATTAATACTTTAAAGATATAAATTTATGGATCTGTGTGTATTTAGTAATTTTCCGATGGGAAACCTGCCAAAAACGAGTGGTTGAACGGTGATGAAATTCTGTATGATATCACCGACATACGATTAAATATGATATTAAAGAAGTTTTTTAATGTATTCTATCAAATACTTAATGTAATTTAAAAAAGAGGTAAATAAAAGTTCTTTCATCCAGTTTACAAAACTTCACCATTGGTAAAAGCTATACCTCATGGGTCCACGTGGAAAATAGCGATGATTCAATAATATAATTGTTATGCTTCATGTATTCACTTTTTATTTCAAATTCAAGATCAAGCTAATTAAAATGATTTGTGGCAACCCTAATGTACTAAAACGTTTGTAAAAAAGGTGTGGCCATGAAATCCCTAGCCGCGCCTTTTTAGAGAAGTCAGTTAAAATTCTTACAATACTGACTTCACTTGCCTTGGCTTGGGCTACCTCTGTATCTCTGTGTGGAAGACAATATAGCGACAGTACACGAGTACGTCGCATGCTACTTCGCTCGTAAGTTCGTTAGGGAAAAGGGGGCTTGTAACGCGGAGAATGTAACACGGGACGTTCATATAGCTATATCATTCATACACACATATTCTGCTTGGTATGCCTATCCTTATCATGCTTTCAGAGCATGCCATATTTATCGTTCAATTTGTATGAATATGACGTGTCTTGTGTTTTATGTCTATGGTTAAAGCAACTGAGGTATCGAAATACCTGGAAAAAAAACTCTGGCCAGAGGGAATAGTGTCCCGAAGACTTATAGAATCTCGTTCAGCCTCGTAATCTCAACAAAATGGAAAATAAAAATTTAAGAATCATATCTGTGAACTATAGATCGATTCGGAGTTCAATAAAATTCATACATGACGTTTGCGAATTTCACGATATCGTAGTGATCCAGGAAACGTGGTTACTCCCAACAGATATTGACTTTTTATCCCTTATCCACCCGGAGTTCAATAGCTTGGTCTCTTCAAACGAAACGCCACTGAGAGACTACGATGACACCGATCGGCCATCAGAAACATGAAAGCTGGGACATCAGCAGGGCACTTGAAGTAACAATATATGGAGGGATAGCTAATTTGTTTTACCCAACCCATCAGAAATTGTAATAAATCACTTTTTCCGAGTTTTTACATCGTACACCATGAGAGAGAAAGAGACAACAAATTTCTTGGAACGCTTCTATATACTGTCGTAATGATCTTAAGCTGGCTATTTTCGCTGGTTAACGGCGGGACTCCGCCCACATTTTTTATTTTGCCACTAAACTTGACACAACTAAACGGTTTTTTAGGTTAGATGCTATATTTTTGTTGATAAAAATACTGTGAAAAAGTGGCTATACGAATACACAAAAACATTATGTCGATATGTGATATGAATGGATGTATAAATACCGTAGCCTTAGTCTTAACCACGCCCATTTGCGCCGAGTCATGTTAAAATCATTAAAAACAAGTCCAAAACTGACTTCACTGCCTTGGCTTGGGCTACCTCTTGTATACTCTAAGGCAGGGCACGATGGATTGAGTACCGAACACTTAAAAGATGCAGCGGGGGCGATTTCGCAACTACTTGCAACGTTGTTTACTGTTATCCTAAAGCAGGATTCACACCAACGTCCGGATCCGCTCAGTGACGATATTGTTCCTCATGAGAGCTTATTGATATGGTATGAATATCAATCAAGGAGTATATGCCAAGACAAAGTTGCGTGGCAGTATTTCCTTCTGCCCACCCTTGTGATATTTAAATAATTAGTTAGTTAAATAATTATTTTGATGTGTAAAAATACTTACATCGCAGATTTTTTTTTTATTAAACACCATTTTATAACAATTATTAATTATTAAAAATATTATTTAGTGGGCTGCCATATCGGAGGACAGTGCTTTTAACAATGTGAGATATTTAGACGATGTGGTACTTATGACACCGTCTTTAAGAGAGCTACGCATCCTCTTGAAAATATGTGAAGAGTTTGCACATGAAACCAACATGATTTAAAATCCGCTAAAAACAGCACTCTCGGTCATCAGACACGGGCAGGGTCCGAAAAATATTCCTCCAGTTATCTTGAACAGTGAGGTTCTAAGGGTGGTGTAGAAGAAACTAAATATCTAAAGCGCGTCATAACCAGCAAGCTAATGGATGACGACGACATCGACAGGCAAAGGCGAGCACTCAGTGTTAAATCAAACATGCTCAGTAGAAGGTTTCGGCTCTGTAGTCCACCAGTGAAAAGGACACTCTTCCTGGCATTCTGTACTACCCTATACACCTGAGAGCTCTGGACCAATTTCAAGAAGAGTAGTGTGAAAAAGCTTTGGGTCCAGTACAACAATGCCTGTTGCATGATGTTCAGTCTTCCCAGGCACTGCAGTGCTTCCAGTATGTTCACCGAGGGGCGAGTTACCGGATTTGCAGCCCTTATGAGAACCAGGATGGCAGGAATGAGGGAAAGGATCGACAAATCTAGAAATGAACTCATCGTGGAATCCCGTCAGATCCAGATTTCTAGTATAGAAGCTCATTGGCATATTGGCCTCATCAATCTTAACGCTGCCAGGATGGACTCCCTTTGATGGCCGTCTGTATGACATGAGACCTAATAAGTATTTTTTTCTTTATTTTTCTTCTATTATTATTGGTGTATTACAACTATTATTTTTTTTTATTTATCATTATCAATTATAAAATGTATTGCATTATACTACTCCTGCATACTTTCTGGAATAAAACCTCTATTATTATTATTATTGGCAAAGATTTAGAAACGATTTGGTGCATTTTGATACACCAGTAGCATCACAGGAGCTAAGAATATAATCAAAGTTTTCCCAGGTCCTAAACAAGCGGCCAGGGACACTGCTACTGATATGGAATATGGATGCATTAAAAAAAGAATGATTATATTTTTCAAAACATTTGATATAGTTGCATTCTTGTAATTTTTATGCGAATCAAATGTAATGTTTCTTCCTGTTTATAGAACATTATACTGTAAGTTAGATTTTATGACTGTTGAAATGTATGCTGAATAACTTTTTTTCTTTGGAATAATAACTTTCCACGTATAGATGACAAACATTTTGACGGAGAGATTGAATTTTTGAGATGCCTCACTCAGTGCGGCGCGCGCCCAGTCATGTGAATCACAACAACGCGCCCGGCTAGGTTACCAGAATTTACTTTTGTTTATAAATTCTAAAAACACGATTACAATGCATAATATATCAAATTATCGAAGGAAGCAAACACTTTGTAGCTTGACATTATAATTTAAATAAAAAAATAATTTTGTTTTAAGCCACTTTATTTATACACATATAACAATTCGACCGGTTTCGGTTAAACTTAACCTTCATCAGGAACGTATAAGTATAAACTATAAGTTTATACTTATACGTTCCTGATGAAGGTTAAGTTTAATTAATGTAATAAATCTATTTATTATGGTGTAATGTTTTGTCTATTTGCCCCCCTGAAAAGTCAAAAAGTGGGGGCAGAACGACGAAGAGCCCAGCTGTAAACGGCCAGGGGAGTTAGTCATCGTTTGACCGCGAAACAGAGTGAATATTAGAATTTTTACAGTAGACGCCGAATAGAGCAGTTAACGTTTTTAGAGTCAATACAGTATTTACCGCCCATGGTGAAATAGCAAATTGAATTAAATATTGCGATGGATAATCCGAGTCACTACGATCCCCGGCAGCCGCCATCGAGGAGTGAATTAGCGGAATTTCTCGGCTATCAGACTGGATAGAAAGACTCCGAGCGTGCAGGATCCACGCGTTTTCCAGTATCGGTGATAATTGAACAATTTAGCATAATAGTTTGTCTCTACAAGTACCCAATTCTAACATTATCCACCGAGTTATTCAAGCTTTTCCTGGGCGTAGAATCAATATTCTCAAATATAATACAAGAGAGCATTTGCGAGTGTATTATTGTTAAAGATCAGTTGTTTGAGAGAGTCTTCTTTTTCTTTAACGTAAACATATGCATGTAAACTGTTTATTGAATATAAGCTGTAATTTTGTATTTCTTTTCAGAAATAAGTAGTGAAAAATAACGTGGTTGATTCTCATTGTCGATTGCGCAATATTAATAAATAAATAGACACGTGGTAGATTCGTATTGTTTGTTGCGCAATAATATTTAAAAAAAAAATAGACATGTGGTAGATTCGTATTGTTTGTTGCGCAATAATATTTAAAATAAAATAGACGCGTTTTCGATTGGCATCGTTAATTGCACAATCATTCGAAATAGTAAATGGATATTAAGCTTAGATGAATTAAATAATGTAGATACGTTACTGAGACAACGCGACTGGTTGCACTAAACCAAGTCAACGAGACATACCTTCGAAACACGCTTCATATAACTACCTCTTCCGCACACACATATTCTTTGAATGGCTGTCCTTTTCATACGCGGGTGAATCATTAAGTGGTGCAACATTAGTGGTGCTACATTTTTCGTAAGATTTGTATGAATATGACGTGTCTTGTATTTTATGTCTATGCACTAAGTGCATATTTTAGCAATTAGTTTTACAAATAAACCTTTTGTTTCCCAAATAATTTTACAGAAATTAACTTCTATTTTTAATTTACAATAACTAAAATATTTTAATGACTTTTGAAAGTGGGATAGTGTGCGAAAATTATTTAATTAATTTAAGCGGAAATGCACTTATTGTAAGGTATGTCGATATGTCATATTATAGTGGTAGGCCGAGACAACAAATATTACCATTCGTTGTAACAGGTTATTTGCAAAAAGTCACTTATTTCTTTGAGATTTCATTAATTTTTGAAAACAAAATTTGTTTAGATGATCGCATCAGTAAAATCAACAGATTTCAGTAATTCACCATAAGGTATATTTCTAGGTAATGTGCATCAACTTCACACTGATGCATTTCGTGTTTTTAAACCATTTTCAGTGAAAACAGAGATTCCTGAAGGACAAGCTAAACGTTTGTTGTTTTTATGTAACCCTCTTGAAATAAGTAAAAAAGAATGTGAGGAAAATGCAGATTATTTATCAGTTAGTATCTTTTCCTTCTACAAATTTGCTTCTTATTTTTCGCCTGTTATTCTAGTTTTACTTAGTTATGCTGATTTGTTTTCTTGTCTTCTCGCATACAGATAAAAATGAATTATAAAACATTGGCATTTATTAAAAAAATATTGACATTATTCGTGATCTAAAAACCTAACCCCAAAGTGTAAGCACTTAAGTTTATCATTTACTAAAAAAATATTTTGATGTATAAACACGAGTGTCGTACGGTATTATTCACGGTTTAGTGTAGATCAAATGTAACAAATTAAAGTATTAACATGTTAATAAATGTTTATTTGTTTACATTCCAGACAATTGAAGTTCGAAAAGATGAAGCCGAAGTAACTGATTTAATAGTCATTGATTCGAGTGATACGTACTCATCGGAAATAGACAATAAACATTGAGGTATATAGCAATCAACAAGCTGTTCCAATTTGCATGTCAAGTGTTAGTTCCTACATATTATCATAATACCTTGGTATGGTGATTTTCCTTCGAAACTTTGGTTTGAAAACTAACTGGTGAAAATTTACATTATTAAAAAATCCCCGTTGTTTCTTGATAAAGAATATTTAAAGAACTGAATTGTCAGGTATAAATAAAATTCCACTGGGAGAGAGTTGTCCTCATGTCAGTTGAGTTTTCTTTGTATCTAACACGCCTTGTCAAGTTAATTTGCCAGATAATGATGGGGTAGGATAATCTTTTCACTGAATAGTTTTTCTAAGGACAGGTGTGTGTAGATTCGTCTTACTAGACCCGTGCGGGAGACACCCAAATATCCTTATTTCTATGCACATATACGAGTATACATTCCTGTTTTCCGGCTTAAATTATTTTGTCAGAGATTAAGTCAATATTTTTTATAAAGTTATAGGCATTGAGAGCGGCTGTAAGATGTACAAATATGCGGAATCTTCTTTCGGTTCTGATACCACCGGGGGATTTGGCTATGATGAGATATACCAAATGGATTTTTCCAATACGTTTCTGTGAGATAAAGAGAATAGCGTAGCGTGTTATTTTGGACATACACAATGAAGGGTGATTTTGCTAATGATGGATACAGGGTGGAAGAACCATTGGAGGAGGTTCTGTGACAGTTAGTGATGGGATTGGCAATAATGGATTTGGATGACGATGGATGGATGGATTTGGAAAATGATGGATTGATGGATTTGGATGGCGATGGATGGATGGATTTGGAAAATGATGGATTGATTGATTTGAATTTAAATTTAAATTTGGATGGATTCATGAATTTGGATGAAGATGAATAGATGGATTTGAAAAATGGTGGTTGGCTGACGATTGATGGATTGATGAATTTGGATTTCGATGGATGGAATAAATTTAAATTTTGATAAATGGATATGATTTGGATTTGGATGGATGGATTTGGATGGATGGACTTGTATGAATGGTTTTATATGTGAATAGATTAATTTAGATGTACTATTCGATCATCAGAAAATCTCGTTCAGATTATACAAAAAAAACTTAAATCCAAATTTTCAGACTGATCAGTGCAATAATGCAAGAGAAAAGTGCCGTGAACCTTCAATCCCTCGCATTGGCCCGCGAAGTTTCACGGAGTTCACATAAAAATTTTTTTTGAATCAAATCCGTTCAAAGTATTAAATGTAGCTCAAATACAAATTAACAAACCGATTGGTGCGATGGCGCCAGAGAATAATGTTTTCCTATGCCGCGACCCCCTCGATTTGCTCGTAGGGGTAATCTTTTTTGTCGTATGTCATATTTTACAAATATTTTTATTGAATCCGTTGAGATTAAAAAAAAACAAGCAGAAATCCAAATTTGAAGATCGATCGGAAGGATGGCGACAGGAAAAAGTGCTTTGTTGTTTCGATCCCTCGCATTCGTCCGAAAAAGATAGTTTTTTTCACGAAGTTCGCATTTAGAATTTTTTGCGTGAAATTCGTTTAAAATATTAAATGTAGCTTAAATACAAATCAACAACCCGATTGGTGCGATGGAAAAAAATGCTTTCCAATGCCGATTCCTAGCATATGCTCGCATGAAGAAATTTTTGGTCGCATGCCATATTTTAAAAACTTTTTAGGATTTTTCAGTCTGATCAAATAATGCCTGGAAAAGTGGTTTAAGGTTTCGGGCCCTCTCATTAGCTCGCAAAATGTTTTTTTTTTATAGATCGGAGAATGTAATTTTTGTATGCAACCCGATCAAGCTATTTGATGTAGTTCAAGTATGAATTTTCCGACCGATCTAATGAACGGCGCGTGAGGAAAGTGCTTTGTTATTCCGACCTCTCGCTGAGGCAAACTATTCACTGTAGCTCGAATACAACTTTTCAGAAGGATTGAAGGGGCGGCGCCGGAGAAAAGTGGTTTGTTATTCCGACCCCTCGCTTAGCCGCGCAAAGTGATAGATTTTTTTTCTAGTTCAGTTTGAGTTTTTTTTGTTAAAAACCTGTGCAAACAATACATTTTATTACTTAGTTTGCATTTAAAATTTTTCGTGCGAAACTCGTTTAAGCTATTCAGTCCAACATGAAAACAAACTTTCAGATCGATCGGAGCGAAGACGCCTGAGAAATTGCTGTGCTATCCCGACCCCTCACTTTGGTGCGCAAAGTGATAGTTAGTTTATTTTTTTATTTTTCTTTGTTTACATTACCAATTATTCAAGGACAACCCGTCTAAACTATTCAGTTCAACCTGAAAACAAACTTTCAGATCGATCAGAGCGACGACGCCAGAGAAAAGTGCTTTGCTATCCCGACCCCTCGCTAGCGCAAAGAGATAGAAACATTTTGCTTTTTTTTTGTCATAGGTAAGCCGTCACATCTGTTGGAAAAAAAAAATTCCTGTTTTATTTGGCCATTTATACAATTAGCAACATATTGCCTTTTTTTGTCCTAAGCAAACCGTCATCTTTGTTGAACAAAAATGGTTTTTAACTGTCCTATTTAGCCAGGCATACCAATTGGCAACAATTTGCCTTTTTTTGACCTAGGCGAACCTCAACATCCGTTGGACGAAAATGCTTTTTAACTGTCTTAGTTGGCCAGTTACACCAATGCTTTTTTCTGTTTTAGGCAAACAGTCACATCTGTTGGACAAAGATGGCTTTAAACTCTTCTATTAAGCCAGTTATATCAAATGGTCACATATTGCCTATTTCTGTCCTCGGCAAACCGTCACATCTGTTGGACGAAGATAGCTTTTACTTGTCTTATTTAGCCAGTGAATCAAATGGTAACATATTGCAATTTTTTGTCTTTGGCAAAACATCACATCTGTTGGACAGAGATGGCTTTTAACTGTCTTATTAAGCCAGTAATATCAAATGGTAACATATTTTTATTTCTGTCCTAGGCGAACCGTAACATCCTTTGGAAGAAAATGCTTTTTTACTTTCTTATATGGCCAGTAACACCAATTGGCAACTTTTTTTTTTCTTTCTCTCCTAGGCAAACCGTCACATCTGTAGAACAAAAATGGTTTTTTTACTGTTTTATTTGGCCAGTCACATCAATTGGCAACATTTTGCCTTTTTCCGTCCTAGGCAAACAGTCACATCTGTTGGACAAAAATGGTTTTTAACTGTCTTATTTGGCCAGTTACACCAATTCGCAACATATTGCCTTTATCTGTCCTAGGCGAACCGTCACATCTGTTGGACAAAGATGGCTTTTAACTGTCTTATGTAGCCAGTAACACCAATCGGCAACATAATGCCCTTTTCTGTTCTAGGAAACAGTTATATCTGTTGGACGAATATGGCTTTAAACTGTCTAATTTAGCTTGTAATATCAAATGGCAACACAAAGCCTTTTTCAGTCCAAGGCGAGCCGTAACATCTGTTGGACAAAGATTGTTTTTAACTGTCTTATTTGGCAAGTTACACCAATTGGCAACATAATGCTTTTTACTGTCCTAGGTGAACCGTAATATCTGTTGGACCAAATGTCTTTTAACTGTCTTATTTTGCTAGTGACACTAATTGGCGACATATTGCCTTTTTTTGTCCTAGAAAAACCGTGAATACTGTTAGACAAATTTATCGCCTTTTCTGTCCTAGGCGACCTGTTGAATTTGTTGGACAAAATTAGTTTTTTACTGTCTTATTTTGCCAGTAGCACAAATTGGCAACATATTGCCTACATCTTTTCTAAGCAAACTGTCACATATGTTCGACAAATATGGCTTAAAGTTACTTTATAAGCCTGTTATATCAAATGGCAACAAATTGCCATTTCCTGTTTCAGGCAAACCGTGACATCTGTTGGATACAAAAAGTTTTGAAATATCTTATTTTGCCAGTGACATTAATTGGCAACATATTTCTTATTTTTTTTCTTGGCAAACCGTCACATCTGATGAACAAAATGGCATTTAACTGTTTTAATTGGCCAAAATCACCAATTGGCGACATATTGCCTTTTTCTTTCTTAGGCAAACCGTCACATCTGTTGGAAAAATATTACGTCTATTTTCTTATTAAGCCAGAGATATCAAATGCAAACGGATTGTCATTTTCTGTCTCAGGCGATTCGTGACATCTGTTGGACAAAAATGGTTTTTTATTGTTTTATTTGGCCAAAAACACCAATCAGCGAAATATTGCTTTTTTTCTGTCCTAAGCAACCCGTCACATCTGTTAAACAAATATGGCTTGAAGTGTCTTATGAAGCCAGTTATATCTGAATTTAAAACAGCTATTAGAGTCAATACATATTACAGCGCCCTTGAGGTGATTTTTCACAAAAACGGCGCTATACAAATCGTCCAAATATTATTATTAATAGAAAAAACAACAGAAATTAAATCCAGCCCATAGGTTCTTAAGAAGATCCTATTTCAATTCAATCCAACCATTAAGTTTTCAAGACGATCCAATAGAATTTCAATCAACTCATTATAGTCATTAGAAAAAGCAACAGAATCAATCGATTTCATAGGTTTTTATGAAAACTCAATTAAAATTTAATACAGCCATAAAATTTAAAAAAAACCATCAAATAAGTATTTGATCCAGCCATTAGAGTCATTAAATTATTAAATAAATTATGCAATAAACTAAGGCATTTTTTAATATAACCCTATAGAAACAAAAAAACAACAGAAATTTATTCCAGCCGACAGGGTTGAAAGAAGATCCTGTTGTTATTTAATCCAGCCATAAAGTTTTCATGACGATCCGAAAGAATTTTAATCAACTCTTTAGAGTCATAAGAAGAAGCAACAGAAAATCAATCAATTTCTTATGTTTATATTAAAATCCATTTAAAATTCATAACAGAAAATTTTTAAAACCATTAAATTGGAATTGGATCCAGCCATTAGAGTTATGAGAAAAAAACAAAGGAAATTGGTAAGCCAATGGTTTAAAGAAGATCCTATTGTAATTCACTCCAGCCATAAAGTATTCAAGACGATCCAATAGAATTTAAATCAACTCATTGGAGTCATCAGAAAAAGCAACAGAAATTCAATCGATTCATAGGTTTATATGAAAATCCAATTAAAATTCAATACAGCCATAACATTTTCATAACCATCAAAAAAAAAGTTAATCCAGCCATTTGAGTCATTTGAAAAAAAACGAAAAATAATTCCAGCCAATAGGTTTTAAAGAAGATCCTATTGTATTTCAATCCAGCCATAAGGTTTTCAAGACGATCCAATATAATTTCAATTAATTCTTGTAAGTCATTAGAAAAAGCAACAGAAGTTCAATCGGCTTCATAAGTTAATATATAAATCCAATAAAAATTCAATACAGCCATATAATTTTCAAAACCATCCAATAGGTATTTAATCTAGCCATGGGAGTCATTAGAAAAAAAAAACAGAAATTAATTCTAGCCAATAGGTTTGAAAGAAGATCTTATTGTTATTCAATCCAGCCATAAAGTTTTCAAGACGATCCAATAAAATTTCAATCAACTGATTAGAATCATTTGAAAAAGCAATAGATATTTAATCGATTTCAAATGTTTATATTAAAATCCAATTCAAATTCAATACAGCCTAAACATTTTCAAAACTATTCAAAAGTAATTCGATCCAGCCATTAGAGTCATGAGAAAAAACAACAGAAATTTGTTAGCCAATAAGGTTTAAAGAAGATCTTTTTGTTATTCAATCTAGCCATAAAGTATACCAGACGGTCCAATAGAATTTCAATCAACTTATTAGAGTCATCAGAATAAGTAACAGAAGTTCGATCGATTTCATAGGTTTATATTAAAATCCATTTAAAATTCAATAAAGCCATAAAATTTTCAGAACCATCCAATAGGAATTTAATCCTGCTATTTGAGTCATCAGAAAAAAAAAATTCCATTCAATAGGTTTTAAAGAACATCCTATGATTATTGAATCCATCCAAAAAAATTTCAAGACCATCAAATAGAATTTAAATCAACTCACTAGGGTCATTAGAAAAAGCAACAGAAGTTCAATCGATTTCATAGGTTTTTATGAAAACCTAATTAAAATACAATACAGCCAAAAAAATTTCAAAACCATTCAAAATGATTTTAATTCCGCAATAAAGGTCATAAAAAAAAACTAAAGAAATAAATTCTAGCCAAAAGTTTAAAGAAGATCTTATTGTTATTCAATCCAGCCATAAAGTTTTCAAGACGATCCGATAGAATTTCAATTAACTCATTAAATTCATCAGAAAAAGCAACAGAAATTCAAATTATATCATTCGTTTTTATGAAATTCCAATTCAAATTCAATATAGCCCAAAATATTCGACACCATCCAAAAGGAATTTAATCCAGCCATTGAATGTATTATAAAATACAACAGAAATTAATTCCAGCCAAAAGGTTTAAAAACAGATCCTATTGTTATTTAATCTAGCCATATTGTTTTCAAGAATGTCCAAAAGAATTTTAATAACATAGAAAAAACAACATAATTTCAATCGATTTCATAGGTTTTTGTAACAATCTAATAATAATAATAATAATAATAATAAAAAAGTTTTATTCCGGAATAAATAAAATTCAATACAGGCATAAAATTTTAAAAACCATCAAATAATTATTTAATCTAGCCATAAGAGTCATAAGAAAAAACAAAAAAAAATCAAATCCAGCAAGACAAAATGTTCAAGACGAACAAATGGAATTTAAAAAAACTTACTAGGGTCATTAGAAAGAGCAACAAATGAAAACGCAAACTAAGAAAAAAAAAGGAACTTCCCATCACTTTTTGCGCAAAGTGAGGGGTCGGGATAGCAAAGCACTTTTCTCTTGCGTCTTCGCTCCGATCGATCTGAAAGTTTTTTTTCAAGTCGGACTGAATAGTTTGGACGGGTTGCGCACGAACAATTATAAATGTAACCTAAGAAAAAATCATAAAAAAACTCTTATCACTTAGCGCCAAAGTGAGGGGTCGGGAAAGCAAAGCACTTTTCTCAGGCGTCGTCGCTCCGATCGATCTGAAAGTTTTTTTTCATGTCGGACTGAATAGTTTGGCCGGGTTGCGCACGAACAATTGTAAATGTGACCTAAGGAAAAAAAATAAAAGAACTCCTATCACTTTGCGCGCCAAAGTGAGGGGTCGGGATAGCAAAGCACTTTTCTCGGGCATCGTCGCTCCGATCCATCTGAAAATTTGTAATCATGTCGGGCTGAATAGTTTGGACGGGTTGCGCACCAACAATTGTGAATGTAAGCTTAGAAAAAAAAATTTAAAAAATACTCCTATCACTTTGGGCGCTACAGTGAGGGGTCGGGATAGCAAAGCACTTTTCTCAAGCGTCGTCGCTCTGATTCATCTGATAGTTCACTTTAATGACGGACTGAATAGTTTAGATGGGTTGCGCACCAGCAATTGTGAATGTAAGATTAGAAAAAAAAACAGAAATACTCCTATCACTTTGCGCGCCAAAGTGAGGGGTTGGGATAGCAAAGCACTTTTCTCAGGCGTCGTCGCTCCTATCGATCTGAAAGTTTTTTTTCAAGTCGGACTGAACAGTTTGGACGGGTTGCGCACGAACAATTGTAAATGTGACCTAAGGAAAAAAAAATAAAAAACTCCTATCACTTTGCGCGCCAAAGTGAGGGGTTGGGACAGCAAAGCACTTTTCTCAGGCGTCGTCGCTCCGATCGATCTGAAAATTTTTTTAAGTCGGACTGAATAGTTTGGACGTGTTGCGCACGAACAATTGTAAATTTGACCTCAGAAAAAACTCTATCACTTTGCGCGCCAAAGTGAGGGGTCGGGATAGCAAAGCACTTTTCTCAGGCGTCGTCGCTCCGATCGATCTGAAAGTTCTTTTTCATGTCGGACTGAATAGTTTGGACGGGTTGCTCACGAAAAATTGTAAATAATACCTCAGAAAAAAACTCCTATCACTTTGCGCGCCAAAGTGAGGGGTCGGGATAGCAAAGCACTTTTCTCAGGCTTCGTCGCTCCGATCGATTTGAAAGTTTGTTTTCATGTCGGACTGAATAGTTTGGACGGGTTGCGCACGAACAATTGTAAATGTGACCTAAGGAAAAAAATAAAAATACTCCTATCACTTTGCGCGCCAAAGTGAGGGGTCGGGATAGCAAAGCACTTTTCTCAGGCGTCGTCGCTCCTATCGATCTGAAAGTTTTTTTTAAGTCGGACTGAATAGTTTGGACGGGTTGCGCACGAAATATTGTTGATGTAAGCTTAGAAAAAAAAAGAACAAACTCCTATCACTTTGCGCGCCAAAGTGAGGGGTCGGGATAGCAAAGCACTTTTCTCAGGCGTCGTCGCTCCGATCGATCTGAAAGTTTTTTTTCATGTCGGACTGAATAGTTTTGACGGGTTGCGCACGAACAATTGTAAATGTGACCTAAGGAAAAAAAAATAAAAACTCCTATCACTTTGCGCGCCAAAGTGAGGGGTCGGGATAGCAAAGCACTTTTCTCAGGCGTCGTCGCTCCGATCGATCTGAAAGTTTTTTTTCAAGTCGGACTGAATAGTTTGGACGTGTTGCGCACGAACAATTGTAAATTTGACCTCAGAAAAAAAAAGTTCCTATCACTTTGCGCGCCAAAGTGAGGGGTCGGGATAGCAAAAAGCACTTTTCTCAGGCGTCGTCGCTCCGATCGATCTGAAAGTTTTTTCATGTCGGACTGAATAGTTTGGACGGGTTGCGCACGAACAAATGTTGATATATGCTTGAAAAAAAAATTCTGTTAAAAATCCTGTCACTTTGCGCGCCAAAGTGAGGGGTCGGGATAGCAAAGCACTTTTCTCAGGCGTCGTCGTCTGATCGATCTGAAAGTTTGTTTTCATGTCGGACTGAATAGTTTGGACGGGTTGCGCACGAACAATTGTAAATGTACTTTGCGCGCCAAAGTGAGGGGTCGGGATAGCAAAGCACTTTTCTCCGGCTTCGTCGCTCCGATCGATTTGAAAGTTTGTTTTCATGTCGGACTGAATAGTTTGGACGGGTTGCGCACGAACAATTGTAAATGTGACCTAAGGAAAAAAATAAAATTCTCACTTTGCGCGCCAAAGTGAGGGGTCGGGATAGCAAAGCACTTTTCTCAGGCGTCGTCGCTTTGATCGATTTGAAAGTTTGTTTTCATGTCGGACTGAATAGTTTGGACGGGTTGCGCACGAACAATTGTTGATGTAAGCTTAGAAAAAAAGTTCAAACTCCTATCACTTTGCGCGCCAAAGTGAGGGGTCGGGATAGCAAAGCACTTTTCTCAGGCGTCGTCGCTCCGATCGATCTGAAAGTTTTTTCATGTCGGACTGAATAGTTTGGACGGGTTGCGCACGAACAATTGTAAATGTGACCAAGGAAAAAAATAAAAAATTCTATCACTTTGCGCGCCAAAGTGAGGGGTCGGGATAGCAAAGCACTTTTCTCAGGCGTCGTCGCTCTGATCGATCTGAAAGTTTTTTTCAAGTCGGACTGAATAGTTTGGACGGGTTGCGCACGAACAATTGTAAATAATACCTCAAAAAAAAAAATAAACTCCTATCACTTTGCGCGCCAAAGTGAGGGGTCGGGATAGCAAAGCACTTTTCTCAGGCTTCGTCGCTCCGATCGATCTGAAAGTTTGTTTTCATGTCGGACTGAATAGTTTGGACGGGTTGCGCACGAACAATTGTAAATGTGACCTAAGGAAAAAAATACCCTATCACTTTGCGCGCCAAAGTGAGGGGTCGGGATAGCAAAGCACTTTTCTCAGGCGTCGTCGTCTTGATCGATCTTGAAAGTTTGTTTTCATGTCGGACTGAATAGTTTGGACGGGTTGCGCACGAACAATTGTTGATGTAAGCTAGAAAAAAAGTTCGAACTCCTATCACTTTGCGCGCCAAAGTGAGGGTCGGGATAGCAAAGCACTTTTCTCAGGCGTCGTCGCTCCGATCGATCTGAAAGTTTTTTCAAGTCGGACTGAATAGTTTGGACGGGTTGCGCACGAACAATTGTAAATGTAACCTAAGGAAAAAAAAAATGAAAACAACCCTTATCACTTTGCGCGCCAAAGTGAGGGTCGGGATAGCAAAGCACTTTTCTCAGGCGTCGTCGCTCCTGTCGATCTGAAAGTTTTTTTTCAAGTCGGACTGAATAGTTTGGACGGGTTGCGCACGAACAATTGTAAATGTGACCTAAGGAAAAAAATAAAATACTCCTATCACTTTGCGCGCCAAAGTGAGGGGTCGGGATAGCAAAGCACTTTTCTCAGGCGTCGTCGCTCCGATCGATCTGAAAGTTTTTTTCATGTCGGACTGAATAGTTTGGACGGGTTGCGCACGAAATATTGTTGATGTAAGCTTAGAAAAAAAAAAAGAACCCCATCACTTTGCGCGCCAAAGTGAGGGGTCGGGATAGCAAAGCACTTTTCTCAGGCGTCGTCGTCTGATCGATCTGAAAGTTTTTTCATGTCGGACTGAATAGTTTTGACGGGTTGCGCACGAACAATTGTAAATGTGACCTAAGGAAAAAAAAATAAAACTCCTATTACTTTGCGCGCCAAAGTGAGGGGTCGGACAGCAAAGCACTTTTCTCAGGCGTCGTCGTCTGATCGATCTGAAAATTTTTTTCATGTCGGACGGAATAGTTTGACGTGCTGCGCACGAACAATTGTAAATTTGACCTCAGAAAAAAATAAACTCCTATCACTTTGCGCGCCAAAGTGAGGGGTCGGGATAGCAAAGCACTTTTCTCCGGCTTCGTCGCTCTGATCGATTTGAAAGTTTGTTTTCATGTCGGACTGAATAGTTTGACGGGTTGCGCACGAACAATTGTTGATGTAAGCTTAGAAAAAAGAACTCCTATCACTTTGCGCGCCAAAGTGAGGGGTCGGGATAGCAAAAGCACTTTTCTCAGGCGTCGTCGTCTGATCGATCTGAAAGTTTTTTTTCATGTCGGACTGAATAGTTTGGACGGGTTGCGCACGAACAATATTTGATGTATGCTTAGAAAAAAAAATTGTTAAAAATCCTATCACTTTGCGCGCCAAAGTGAGGGGTCGGGATAGCAAAGCACTTTTCTCAGGCGTCGTCGCTCCGATCGATTTGAAAGTTTGTTTTCATGTCGGACTGAATAGTTTGGACGGGTTGCGCACGAACAATTGTAAATGTGACCTAAGGAAAAAATAAAAAAAACTTCTATCACTTTGCGCGCCAAAGTGAGGGGTCGGGACAGCAAAGCACTTTTCTCAGGCGTCGTCGCTCCGATCGATCTGAAAATTTTTTTTTAAGTCGGACTGAATAGTTTGGACGTGTTGCGCACGAACAATTGTAAATTTGACCTCAGAAAAAAAAATAAACCTATCACTTTGCGCGCCAAAGTGAGGTGTCGGGATAGCAAAGCACTTTTCTCAGGCGTCGTCGCTCTGATCGATCTGAAAGTTCTTTTTCATGTCGGACTGAATAGTTTGGACGGGTTGCGCACAAACAATTGTAAACTTAACCTAAGAAAAAATCATAAAAAAACTCCTATCACTTTGCGCGCCAAAGTGAGGGGTCGGGATAGCAAAGCACTTTTCTAAGGCGTCGTCGCTCCGATCGATCTGAAAGTTTTTTTTCATGTCGGACTGAATAGTTTGGACGGGTTGCGCACGAACAATTGTAAATGTAACTGTACCCGACGTGATCAGGTACACAAGTTAACTGTAATAGGGGGGGCGGTCCCGATCTGCGAAGTGCTCCAAGGGGTCGTCTCGTTGTAAGGGAGTCGACTAGGGTTGACTTGTAGGGGCTGGTTCTGCTCTCAAATGAAGATGCTTCGGCGTGGTCCGTAGAAAGTTGTAGTCAGGCGGTCCAGGGGGCAGGCGATGGTCAGAAGAAAAGGCAGGAGTCAAGTTGTAGGCGATGTCAAGCGGAGAGAAGTCAAGGTAGGTAGATGATGCTGGCGGAGGATGCTGGTGATCTGCCTTCCTCTGGTTTTTGCGCAATTTATTGCGCCCAGAGCGCGACCACGGATTTGGGAGATTTGTATGGGGGAATTTTGTCTCCCCTTTCTCGCTCTTTCCGGTCGCTGGTAATTTTGTGGGATAGATTTAATTAATCTATCCCCTTCTCCCAAGCATCACCTTTAACCTCAACTTCTCCACACTCTTCCATCATTTTTATTCAGGTAAGAATAATCATTTTAAAACACAAGTACAATAAAGGTGCCCGTTTTTGGGGCTCAAAATCTTAGTTACTAACTTAGCCTAACATTTACATATATTAAATTACAACAGTTATGTAGCTGGGGGCCGAGTTATCACCCCGGTATATTTTATTTGGCCGGGTGATTAACGTGGCCCCCGTGAGAGGGTTAGAAAGATTAATTTGTCCCGCCTCGGTCGGCTTGAGACTTGCAGAGCTCGGTCGTGAGTGTCCGCTCTAAACCGCTCGCGTTTGCGTTTCCCGCCGCCTGGGTCTAGGGGATTTAGCCTCAAGGCCGACCTCTTGTCTCATTTGAGGCCGAACGAGCCGGGAGAAACATACATAAAATTATAGAATTTACAATTTGTATTGAGAAATCTTAGATCTAACTTATTTCCTACATTAGCGCCGCTGTCGGGGCATTCGCGTCCGACACAGTAACCTAAGAAAAAAAAAATGAAAAAAATTTTATCACTTTGCGCGCAAAGTGAGGGGTCGGGATAGCAAAGCACTTTTCTCAGGCGTCGTCGCTCTGATCGATCTGAAAGTTTTTTTTCATGTCGGACTGAATAGTTTGGACGGGTTGCGCTCAAACAATTGTAAATGTGACCTAAGGAAAAAAATAAAAGAACTCCTATCACTTTGCGCGCCAAAGTGAGGGGTTGGGATAGCAAAGCACTTTTCTCAGGCGTCGTCGCTCCGATCGATTTGAAAGTTTGTTTTCATGTCGGACTGAATAGTTTGGACGGGTTGCGCACGAACAATTGTTGATGTAAGCTTAGAAAAAAAAAAAATAGTTAAAAGTTTTTTTCATGTCGGACTAAATAGTTTGGACGGGTTGCGCACGAACAATTGTTGATGTTAGCTTAGAAAAAAAATATTTAAAACTCCTATCACTTTGCCTGCCAAAGTGAGGGGTCGGGATAGCAAAGCACTTTTCTCAGGCGTCGTCGCTCCGATCGATTTGAAAGTTTGTTTTCATGTCGGACTGAATAGTTTGGACGGGTTGCGCACGAACAATTGTTGATGTAAGCTTAGAAAAAAAATTTGCGCGCCAAAGTGAGCGGTCGGGAATTACAAATTACTTCTTTAAAATTACACTAAAATTACCGTTGTTGTGTATAGGTTAAGTGAATAAACTCTAAATAATTTTAAAGTGACTAGTTTCGACGTAATAATTTCGATTTTTTAAGAAAATATTTGAATCTTCAAATATCAGTTTTTTAAATGCAGTGCCAAAGCCCGAGAATGGTCGTCACACGACGATGACTGCGATGACCATTTGCCACATGTTCCGTCCCTTCGACCGCCGGCCCGGTAACCGGCAGGCGACCTTTTTTTTGTCAATTCAATACAATCATCAGTTCTTCTTTCTGCCTGCGCATATAACCCATGTTAGAAATGTCGTGGCGCTTTGCAGCTGCCTGACGTGTTTTAGTCTTGTTATTTTTCGCCAAATAAGTAGAATATTTCACAAATCACTCAAAAAAAAAAAAAAAAAATAAAATAAATTAATAAAAATAATAATAATAATTAAAAAATAAAATAAAGAAAAAAAATAAAATAAAATAAAAATAAAATAAATAAATAAATAAAATAAAAAATAAATTAATTCATTAATAAATAATAATTAAAATAAAAATCATTTAAAAATTGTGTCTATCTGATGGGACCTGCCAGTGAATACCGAACAAGAGTCTCAACTGCGTCCAACTTTCTAGAGCCAGTGGGACTATGGCATCCCCAATTAAGTTTCAGCTCAGCAATGAAGTTTCTACGAACACCACTTGCGGGGGGTTCGAGGCCAGCCCCTCCCCAGTGGAGTGCTCCGCCTCACCTGGTTGTCTCTCCTCGGCGGCTCTTCATCGGCCTCTGCAGCCTCAAGGATCTCCTGGTTCAGTGTGTTCTCGTCGCCTCCCCGGCTCCAAGCCCAGGGCGACAGGGGCAATGGGTACGAGGAAGAAGAGCGTGGACAGGGTTTGAAGCAGTCGAGAAGAAAAATGGCGGATTGGTGAACTCCGCACCAGCGCAGCATACTCTGACTCTGAGGACCCGATGACAGTTTTTCAGCAACAAACATGCGTCGTCTGATCGATCTGAAAGTTTTTTTCATGTCGGACTGAATAGTTTGACGGGTTGCGCACGAACAATTGTTGATGTAAGCTTAGAAAAAAAAAAATTACAACTCCTATCACTTTGCGCGCCAAAGTGAGGGGTCGGGATAGCAAAGCACTTTTCTCAGGCGTCGTCGTCTGATCACGAACAATTGTTGATGTAACCTTAGAAAAAAAAAAAAAACTCCTATCACTTTGCGCGCCAAAGTGAGGGGTCGGGATAGCAAAGCACTTTTCTCAGGCGTCGTCGTCTGATCGATCTGAAAGTTTCGTCGAATAGTTTGGACGGGTTGCGCACGAACAATTGTTGATGTAAGCTAGAAAAAAATGATAAAACTCCTCTCACTTTGCGCGCCAAAGTGAGGGGTCGGGATAGCAAAGCACTTTTCAGGCGTCGTCGTCTGATCGATCTGAAAGTTTGTTTTCATGTCGGACTGAATAGTTTGACGGGTTGCGCACGAACAATTGTTGATGTAAGCTTAAAAAAAAAAAATAAAAACTCCTATCACTTTGCGCGCCAAAGTGAGGGGTCGGGATAGCAAAGCACTTTTCTCAGGCGTCGTCGTCTGATCGATCTGAAAGTTTGTTTTCATGTCGGACTGAATAGTTTGACGGGTTGCGCACCGAACAATTGTTGATGTGAAGCTTAGAAAAAAAAAATAAAAAACTCCTATCACTTTGCGCGCCAAAGTGAGGGGTCGGGATAGCAAAGCACTTTTCTCAGGCGTCGTCGTCTGATCAAATGTAAGCTTAAGAAAAAAAAAAAAATAAACTCCTATCACTTTGCGCGCCAAAGTGAGGGGTCGGGATAGCAAAGCACTTTTTTCTCAGGCGTCGTCGTCTGATCGATCTGAAAGTTTGTTTTCATGTCGGACTGAATAGTTTGACGGGTTGCGCACGAACAATTGTTGATGTAAGCTTAGAAAAAAAAAAAAAAAAAAAAACTCCTAT
>JAGWCC010001238.1:0-42964 GCA_022651775.1 Drusus annulatus | reverse complement strand
TAAAATAGTCGGGGAAACAAATTTTCGATAAAAAAATTAAAATAATTGTCAAACTAAAAAATAGAAACAAAATAAAATTAAAATTGCTAATTCGCATGATCAAAAATGTATTATTTCAATGAATGTTGCATAGGCCCAGTAAATTATCTTCCTCATATCAAAACGGTTCAACTCGATGCCGCTTAGGTTTGTCAAAGGGGGCCAAAACAAACATCTGCACATGCGCCAGATTAAACCACACGCGCAGTATGAATATAGGAATAGAGTGTAAACATAACCCTGAACTCATTAAATAGACTGACAGATGGCCATACATCACTTGCTGTATTAATAAATAGTAACACGCCTCGAAGATAAGTTATGTCAGTAATTAACAAATGTTTCAGTTATACGCGCCAGTGTCGTTCAGTTTATTCATTAAGTTTGCGATTTGATGCAGAAAGTCGAAGCCACTGTCGCAATGTGTTTACATATCCGAACCCTAAACCCGATTGGGATAAAGCCATCAGTGAAGCGGGAGAAAATAGTTGGATATCCTCCTTCCTTTGCCAATTTGAGGTGGCTATTGAGTGATGAAATTGCCAATGTAGCCATACACCTCAGAAAACTAGTGAGTATTTATGTAATAATTAATTAGTTTCTTTAGGTTGGTACGTCAGGCCCCCTAAGAAGGGCTGCACTGGAGAAAAGACGAGGGAGAAATCATCAATGATTAAAATAGTTTTATGGGAGGTACAAATATACAGAACTACTGCCATGTGCAGTTGGGGCATCGCTACAGTAGACAACAATGTGTACATACACTAATAATAATAGTTGGATAATTTGTATAGCGCCGTTTTTGTTCAAAATCATCTCAAATATAATTGAGTACCCATTATAAACTATGTATATATTTGAAATGGGCGGATTAAAGCAACTAATATTTTGCATTGTTACCAACTAGTAAGTAATAAAAGTGATGTAGGTACCTACTCGCATGATAACGTTTTACCTAGAACACGGCCAAGGACACAGCTGTATTCACTCATTTGTTATTGTTAACATATTTTATATTATGATATCAAACGCAACGAATGCAAAAATGAATTACTATTTTCATATTTTTTCGCGAATGCCTTGCCTCTGAATTAATAATTAGTAATGGGACTAGGTTGGATATTGACCTTTTTTTTCAAATTAAATAGGGTTATGTTTTGTATGGGGAGGAAGGGGGGGGGATCTTGGCGGTTTATAAGTTTGCTCCCCCCCTTTTATTTCATGAGGTGGATGCTTTCTGCAAAACTACCTCTATTTGAAACAAGGACCGTCCATGTTTATTTTCCACTTGAACTTTTTTATTCCATTTAGAAAAATTATCGACGTTACCCGCTTAGAAAAAAGTCCGTTCTTAAAAAAAAGTCTCTGATTTTCATGAATAATCAATCACCCCTTTAAAGTTTTGCGATACGTACGAGGGTGAAATGCGGTCTATAATTATGAACCACAAATGCTTTTATGTTACTCACTGTCATTTCAACCCGCAGGTCGGCAGCAACCACCCCATCTTGAAAACGGCCAAGAACCTCTTATACAATGACAAGAACAACACGCAAGCCTGGGGCCTCCTTATACTGCTGGTGTCCAAGGCGGCGGGCTACCCCAGCGCAGCCACCCAGCTGGACCAGCTCACCGAAGGGGGCGTCCTCCAGGGGCAGAGGATGATGGCCGAGATCATCGAGATGATCCGAACAGGCCACCTCGTGCACAAAGGTCTCATCAACTTCTCTGCCAAAGAATACTCAGAAAACACCGCGAACCTCAACTTTGGAAATAAGATAGCTCTCCTAACCGGCGATTACTTATTGGTAACAGCTAATGGCATGCTGTCTAAGTTGAGAAATCAACATCTCTCTGAGATCGTATCATCAGCTTTGAGGGATCTTTCAGACGGGGAGTTTGTCGGAGACAGAGATCCTCAAAATATGCCCATACCCTCAAAACCAGAGAAACAGACTGATGTAATAACGGAAATAAAGAATGATTTAAAGACCCGAGAAATAATTGGATATGGAAGGAAATTTGAAGCCTTGGATGTGGCAGACTGCTTCGGAAACCCAGTCAGAGAATGGACGTTGAGGAACACCTTAGAAGGAGGGAGTTTACTCGGTGTGGGGTGTCGAGGCGTTCTTCATCTGGCAGGACATGACCAAACATTCCAGGACAATGGATATCTTTTTGGCTGCCACGCTGTGCTAGCATGGCAGGCTTCTTTTGACTACAATCTTTTCGCAAGTCCTAGTTCAGACGCTTTCTCGTTAGTTTCTGCTCCCGTTTTGTTTGCCTTGAATGAAAACAAGCTCTTATTTGACCAAATATCTTGCTCTCAAGATGGGGTCGGCAATGTCGATTATGAACGACTAAGTTCTGCGGTGCTCAAAAGTTCGGCCCTGGACAAGACTGTGAAACTGTTTCATGAACATTGTGACGCTGCTAATCGCATTTTAGACAATTTTCCGGATTCCAGAGCCACAGAAGCCTTGCGGAATATTATTTTGGCATTGAGTGTTCATTAGAATTAATACCTTAAATTAAAATTACAATGGATGGTATGTGAGACCTTCCGATGTTCGTAGTGATGTTTGATTTAAATAAAAGTTACCTATTTTTCAGATTGTTAAACTTGTGACATTTCCTCGAATCTCTGTTTTTCATGGAAGTTCTTTAATATAGCAACTTATATTTATTTACAGTGATGCTGTTTTACCATCGGAGTCATAAAGCTTAAACCAAAAGTCCCAGCTGCCCACAAGAAACGCCTCTAAACGCGATCTCCTGCCATGTCTCTCAAGCCAACTGTGTCTGAGAAAAGATTATCTATTGACCTCTACACGGTTCAACCACCCAATTGTAGGTCTCCCAACCAGGGCCGGTCCTGTGCAGGCGCAATTGGAGCAGTCCGCATAACAGTAACGCAGTAACAGTTCAATCGCTCAATTTGCACCGTATACACAATTCCGGAGGGAGGGGGGAGGGGGGGAGGTTGCTAGCGATATTCTGGGAACGAGTATAATTTTAGGTGGAGATTGAAAGCTGTAAGTTAAGATTTTAAGTAAACAGTGTCATCAAAGTTCGACAAAAAATACCCCAACAATAGTTTCGTATAAAATTATGCACAAATAAAACACCAAAACACGACTGAAATCAATGGAATACCAGTCACAATACAAAAAAATACTAGAGGAGACAGGACACAACGTAAGGACGTCGAACTGTGGATGGTGCGATCGAACTACAATCTACAATTGAATTATTCGTAGTAAATCACAATTTAGTGTGGATGGCCACAAAATGAAGTAGTTTTTTGTAGTAGTTCGCTCAGAGCGGTTACATCGCGAATACACACCCAGTGCCTATATATTATATTTAATGAAAAAACCCTCATTATCCGTAGATGGCAATCGAACCCATAACTTCCCGAACGGACGGCGCGGAATGGAAATCTAATAAATAATAATCCAACAAATAAAATTTTCTGTAATTAATATGTGTCATAACACATTTAATTGATATAAAAATAAAATATAGTATATTTGCGGCGCGTTCCAGAGTGGTAGATACTTTGCCTCACAACATACCCCTATTGGGGATGCCATAGTCTCACTGGCTCTAGACGGTTGGGAGCAGTTGAGACTCTTGTGCGGTATTCGCGTAAAAAAAATGATGAAATTTTGCATAAAATTTATGCTAATTGTACTCGTGGGTCCACGTGAAAAATAGCGAAGATACTAAGTCTATTTAAGAGATTAGGTACAGTTACATACACAATAAGTTATTTTATTTGACCTAAAAACCTTTTTGTTCTAAAATTTTGTTTAAACTTTTAAGGTTTTACAAGAAGCGAAAAAAATCACCTGCCTTCCACCTTCTACCTACATACCTTCGTTCATCAGATTACTACAAGGCAAGTGCGCCCCACTGTTGAATTTGACAGCCACCTCTGATCTGAAGCCCCTAAATACCTGAAAAAAAACCCTTGACTCTGTGCATAAACTGCCGGTCCTATAACTATGTGCATGAACTGCTCCTATTTATGGCACCCTGGGGCCCTAGCACGAAACATAGATTTACATTTTATCGATAATGTTGGTAGTGTGGAATCGGTCCCGAGCCCGACTGCAGATCGCCAACGAACAAACGTCAACTCACGTCACCTAAACATGTTTAATCTAGTCGATGTGAATTGTGAGAGTCCCAACTGCTCCCAAACGTCTAGAACTAGTGAGACTATGGCATCTCCAATTGGGGTATGTTGTGAGGCTGCAGGTAGTAGGGAGGGGAAGGAGATGGGAAGAGGAAGGTTGGGAAGCACCTGGCTATTCAGATCTGGTCACTAAGCCCGGCTAAAAGCCATTTCAAGCAACGTTTCGATTCTGAATGGTGGTCTTTCACCAGGGCGATACTATGAGTATCTACGACTCAGGAACGTGCTGCAAATATACTTTTATTTTATTTTATATGAATTAAAATGTATTATGACACATATTAATTGAATACAAGTTATTGGTGCACGCTGGGCTTGAACCCGCGACCTTTGGATTCGTAGCCGAGTGTCTTACCCTTCGACCATGGTGGCCGTCAAATTAACGACAATGTACATATCGATGTTTTGCGCTGGGCCCCTGGGCTGAATTGATGTCGAATTGCAATTAAAGTATCTAAATTTCGTAATTAAAGGTTTTTGAATTATTTAAGATTTAAATGCCAAGGTGATCAAATGTGGAATTTCATCACCTTGGCATTTTAACTCTTCGTCTGTTATGTTTACAGTCGCAAAAAGCGCCCGAAATCCCGCGTCCAATGTCTTGGCACCGAATCTTTTTAGTCCTTCTCTTACTCTTTAAATACAAGTTTGGTGTTGATGTAGATAATATCCCACGTAAAACCCAGGTAAAATTTGATTGAACCATTCTTCTCAAACAGTCGGTAACACGGTTATTTTTACCGTTGCAGCTTGTGAAAACCCCCCCTCCCCCTCTTCCTTACTCTACCTTTTTTTTAGTTGACCCAAATAATCAAACATTTCCAAATTGCTTTGGGAATTTAAGTTTTGTAACAAATGCTCCAATAATAAAATCCTGAACCAGCTAAAGCACTATTTATAGAAAATATCCGAGATCCCAACTTCAGTTCTCCATACCGAACAACGTTACGTTTTAAATTCTCCGAGCTGGACAGTTTTTAAAAAAATCACCTCAAAGGCGCTGAAACTAACACAAATGAATTTTAAGACACTAATATAACCCAAAAACAACAAAACTACACAGCGATACAAAATTTTAAACAGTTTACAAATAAATTTACGTTGCAAATTGACAGCTGTCATTGACAATGACAGATTTCAAATGTCAATAGGCATTAGGGATGTAACATCTAAAATGGGCTGTCACTACTTTTGGAACCAGTTACTAATATCTATAGGAAACGTTCGATAACGGAGATGTGGGATTTCATTTAGATATTTTTTTATGTTAGCAAAGTATCACATCGTTGAAAAATAAACTAAAAAAAATTAATAAGCGCAAAGTCACCGGTACAATGTCGCCGTGATAAAAATATGTACCATCTACAATGATGCCTTTATACTGTTATATGAAAGCAACGGGCACGGTGATTGGTTGTAGACTTTGCTTCTCAAAACTTTAACGTATAACACTCTATAGAAAAACAGACTTTACGTCCAAATAATCTCTATGCAATACGTAAAAAAATCCGTGATAAAAATCTACTCTCTTTATATTTCCGCTAGTCGTTCAATAATAATAAAATTTTATTCCAGAAAGTATTAAATATTCTAGTATGCAGGAGTGGTGCAATGCAATACCTTCCATAATTGATAATATTAAATTCAATGCACAGCGATGCTGCCAGCGCAATAAAAAACATAATTACCCCATGATGTCGGTAATTTAAAAATGATATGGGGAAATTTTGATATGATTTAGAGAATATTTTAAATAAATTTAAATAAGATCTTTATTTTCACTGGCGCCCCTTCAGTGAGATGGCTCATGTTTTTTGCACAGTTTGAACGTATGGTGGATCCGGCGCTGTCTGTATGAGCTTAGAGCTGTATACCTTTTTGACGGGAAAGCTTAGAAACCCGTTTTTGTGGCTGAAAAATACACCCTTTGGGGAAGATTGCGGAACCTACGGAGGCAGGCGCAGAGCGAGATTACTAAAATAAGGGCTGAAAGTTGTAATAATAATAATTTGTAAGATTCCGTTTACATGAAAAATTACCTCAAGGACGCTTTAATGCTTTTTAAAGTTAATATCGCACAAGAGTCACAACCACTCTAAACCGTCTAGAGCCAACCTTATGTTCATGGCAACCCTGATTGGGGTATGTTGCGGGGCCGAAGATAGTGAGGAAGGGAAGGAGATGGAGAAGAGGAAGTTTGAAAAGCACCTGGCTATTCAGATCTGGTCACCAAACACGGCTAAAGCCATTTCAAGCAAACGTTTCGATTCAAAAAGGGGTTTTTTCACCGGTGCTATACGAATATCTACCCCCAAGTGCCGCAAAATTTTCATCTACATTGTTAAATAATAAAAAAAATTTTTTAAAAAGCCCCGTTTTTGAGAAAACCCCCTTTCGGGCCTTATAATAATATAATATATTATATAGTATGTGATATGGTAGGGTAAGGTAAGACAGTAGTTTAAAAAAATACATCTGAATAACCCCATCGCTATAGACGCTTAAAAACTCACCATTAGGTGGAGAAAAAACAAAAAAATTTAAAAAAAATAAACCCCCCCCAAAAATTTATGGAGGGGAAAAGAAACTAATTTTTTTTAACCAACCTTCCCTTTGGGATAAACCCCTGGGGTTTTTTCGTCGTAAACCAGAGAAAGAAAGATCAGGGAAATTTTTAAATTATCACACCCCTATAAAGTATTAAAGAATGTTCTTCTTTTCCAGCTTCCTTGACTTCGTCCCGGGATTGAAGCGAATAAAATGGACTGAAGGTTTTTTGGGTTTTATGCTATATTTTTGGTTTAAAAACAATACTGTGAAAAGTGGTTATAAGAAAAATAAAAAAATTTTTGTTGACATGTGCTATGAATGGATTATAAATACCCTATCCATAGTCCTAGCCAGAGTAACAATATCAAAGACCTAACTTTGAAATTTTGTCCGCACTTTTACCAAGCAATGACCAAAAGGGGGGGCCAAACCGGTAAAAACACTAAAGGGGTTTTCGAAAAAAGTAAATTAGGTATTTTTTGTGAGTAGAGAAAAAACTTAAAAGAATGAATGTTTTATTTTTTGTTTATTCAAATATACATTAATCAATAAGATTATTAAAATCTTTTTTATAGAAAAAATAAAACGAATTAAATTATTAGTAGAAAAGAGACACAAAAATTCACAAAACATGACACCGCTTTTAAGTATTGTAGGGATGTTTTCCGTCCCGCGTTATTTTGTAAGGAAATTTCGAATGCAGATAATAATAACAGTGAACTTATATAGCACAGTTTTGTGATATTTCACGTCAAGTGCGCTTCATACTTAATTAATTAAGCTAATAATTCTAACTAACAAGGAGAAAATAATATATAATATGTATACAAAATTAAAACTATCTAGATGCATATCGTTATCATAAATCATCAGAGAACAGGTTCAGAAATGGGTACAATAGTGCATGTGCACATCAATAGATTTAAAAAAACAATTAACTAGAAGCTAAGGGTATAAAAAATCCAGATGAAACGTATGAATTCATATTAACATATTTGTTAAATCAAAGAAAAATAAATTAGATTTTTTCTCGTCTTTTTCATCCTTTGGAAATCTAAAAATAATTAAATAAATAATAATATTCCAATTTTGGCATAGCCCTGAATCTGGGGACGTAACCGAAATTATAAATATAACTAAGAGATAAACACTATTCTGTCTTTATCTGTTTGCCAACAATTTAGCGTTAGTATCATGAGAAAGAAAGAGACCGGGATACTTTTAAGAAGCCGTACAATATGGGTATTCCCCCTTGTAATGGTTTCTTATGTGACAGCTAGTAAATATCTCTAAGTTAAAAATATTACGAATCCACTAAAACTCATTTCAAACGGAAGTTTATTATATTGGAAACGAATAGTCCAATTACATATTGGTGTAAGTTACTAGTTGTTTTGTAGGTTAGAATGTTAAATATTTGAGATCTAACTAAAAAAGACGATTTTTATGGTACATACGTGTGAAAACTGTTTGTTTTTGGTCCTTTTGTACTTCGATTGAAGCAACCAAGTATAGCACATATGGCCATGATGTTTTGCTAGATATCGGACAAAAAATAACTCAAGTTTTTAACTATTTACGCACTTTTGACAGTCCGTTCGCCTGACACTCCAAACCAGAATGAAGCTCGTACAGATCAAATATTGCGGACATGGTATTCAGCACGCCCCAAATCGTGTATTGGTTTCAACAATTGTTTGTCTCTTTTTCTCATATGCGTATAGAACCGAGCATAAAGAGAGAGCTATATTTTGCGAGTTTGTCAACGATTTGTCACAAATTAGTACGGTCTCTTTATATTGTTACTCTAAGCTACAGAGGTACAGAGCGTACAGAGTACGACATTACGGTTCGCGTGTACGGCACTTTGTCCCATCTTACGACAGTTAACTGGCTCATCCGCACTGTCTCGCGGCCGGCAATAAAACCGGCTTAGAAAGTTACGGGATTAATGAAGTTGATCTACACAATTAAATGCCGGAATGGACTAAAGTGTTTACTTTGTCCATTGGGATGGGAAAATAGACAGAGATGTGTGGACGTTGCAAAGCGGGCTAATGTACCATTCATTCGTATTATATGTATATCTCATGCAGCGTCACCGCAGTACCTAAACTGCTGACAAAAGGGCTGATTATATATATAGTTAATTTAGATGAAATATACATTCCTACCTACCTGAATGTTATGGATTAAAGCCACGAGTTATGTTGACACAAGTTTCGTCTTGACGCGCAAACTTGAACACTTCAGAGCCGAGAAACCTGAATCCATTGACGTAGAATACCTAGGATTGGCAATTTAAAAAAAAAAAAAAAAAAAAAAAATTTTTATTTTTTATATTAGTTACTTTGTACATTTAAGTTTACAAGTATCTAATTATTTCATTTTCTTTTTGACTAATAATATTTTAACTTAAACAATACTTATTATTTTTGGTTTACATGCATTTTAAATAATTTTTACAGGCTTTTTAAAATTTATTGATAGGCATAATTTTGATGGTTTCCGGCAGCGCATTAAATTGAAATACATGTTGAGGTATAAAATTAAATTATTCTCCAAGGTATAAAATATCCTAGTTTAAGTCATGTATGCATCCTTTGAGTAACAATATATGGAGAGTCCACCAACATATCTACAGCTATTCTAAAACACCCAACCCAACCTTGGTGACTAAAAGCAATAATATACCAGGAGGGATAGCTTGTGTAGTCAGGATTATTGTTTTTTTCCTGACTCGGATGTGGCTAGTAGCGTTGTGACCGCTTTGAAAGAACTGCTTCAAAGAACTACTTCTTTTGGCAACAGTTCGTACTTCATTCATTGTTCATTGAACAAATACTTCAATTGAAGTCGGTAGTTCATTATAGCGTTCATTCATTTTAATAACTTCATTTCACTGAACCAACACTTGAATTGAAGTTGGTAGTTCATTTTAGCCTTCATTTATTTGATTAACTTCATTCCAATGAAAGAAGTACTTCAATTTGAAGCAGTACCGTTGTGAAGGCATTGACGCACGTGTTTTTTTCGACGAGGAACCGGTTCCAGTGCTTTCCAGTTTTAAAGAGCTACCGACTAGTACGTGATTTTGTTGGCGAGGAACCAGTTCCAGTGCTCTTCGTTTTCAAATCGTTACCGACTAGTACTATGTAATTTGGCAAGGAACCGGTTCCAGTTTTTTTTACTTTCTAAACTCTACTGTCTAGTACGTGCTTTTTCGGCGAGGAACCGGTTCCAAAAAGAACTGAACAAACAAGCGGATAAATCCAAATCTCTTTTTTCGAGAGTTCGACTTCAATTGAAGTGTTCACTTCGAAGGGTTCATTTTAAAGAACTAACAATTCGTGAAGCATTCATAAAACATTGAAGTTTTTCCCAACGCTAGTGGCTAGGGTTTTTATGGACACACCTTTTTCCATCCATTCATAGCACATGCCGACATAATGTAGCGTTTGTTTGTACAACTACTTTTTCACTGTATTATTATCAACAAAAATATAGGTTATAACCTCAAAAACCGTTGAGTTATTTCGCATAACAAAACGTAGTAGGCGTAGTCTCACGGTTTACGACATTAAAACCCGGAGGAAGTGATTTATCGTAAATTTGTATAGGTTTGGTAATATATTTAGCTCTCTCTCCATATATATATTGTTGCTCTGAGCTTGGTGACCTTTAATAAAGGGACAGAACTCACTGGACCACTGTTAAAGGAATAAGGTAAACCTTGTGAGATGGCACAATGGGTCTATGGCCCGAGTGCTTGTGGGAACTATGCAGACTGTCTAATCAAAATATAATTTGCCTTTTCAAACGGCATAATTTCAATGTTATCAGTGAAGACCTCCTAGTGTATTCTGTAACAATGCTTGTACAAGCTAAGTTAAAGAAATCAAAAAGGAACTAGTCTTGTCAGATAAGATCTAAGATTGGAAAAGAAAGAGAAGTGTCAAAATAAATAATGGATTGGACATTTTTCGGAGAAGGTCTCCGCACAAAATGAAGGACGAATAAAAAGCCGCGAAGTTTGAAAACTGATAAAACATTGAAAAATCTCAATAAATCATTACAAAACGGAAAACTTTGCGAGTTTTTCACGAGTCCAGGAGGCATGTCTTTATGTGAATTTCATGTTTGCTATTTCGTTATCCACATAAACTTTTGACTTTACTTTGAAATCTTTCAAACTTTGACAGATATTTTGGCTTCTCGAGTCACATCACTAAATCACCCGTCACTAATAAATTGATAGCAAAAACTAACAAGGGTGAAACAGCTGTCACGTATGAAATATGCTGTTATCGATGTGTTATTATTTAAATATAAATTCAAAGTTTAAATATTGGCAAAATTCTTGGAAATATTTTATCATGCTCTTTTCTAGTCTAGTTGAGACCTTTCGTTTCGAAAGAGTGTCTCAAAGAGTATCTATCTTAATGTACTTCGATAGCATAGTTTCTCCTCGCATGTCCTCCGCATTTGTATCCCAGTTTTGTCTGGCCCGACCGACTGAACGTCTTGCCCCTGGAATCGCACAGAGAATGAAGTATGAAAGAGCGACTTAACACTAGGTCAAATTGACGGATAAACACAAATACTGTTTATAAATGTTTTATTTAACTGAAATTAGACTCCACGTATCCACACACTGACTACAACTCTATAACTAAAGGCAGATTTATTTACTTACACTGATGCAGTCGTATGGTCGACTTCGCCAGACTAACACCCTCGAAGAGAGCTTTTTTAATTGCCCCATAAATCATAATGCGCCGAATGTGTTACGCAACGAACGCTTATTTGTAAATTTGGTTTGAAACAAAATATCATTCACACCGATGACATTCTTTCTTCATTGCTTCACACACATTGTTCTCTATGATTATTTTGTATTAGAAGTAATAATTTCACAAATGGGACAAATTCAAAAGCGTTATATTACCAAATCCATTAATTTGACGGGTGTACGTAGAGATAAGCATATAGCGACTAGATTTTTCCGGAGAAAAAGTTTCTGAAAATATATTTACAAAAAAAATCGTAAAAAAAACAAAAAAAAAATACTCTCGGTTTAATAAAATTTGCAAAGCAAATCGGAAACCGTCAATTTGACGGGTGCCGTAAAGCTAGTGTTAATCTAGAAATTTATATAAAATCATCAAACATCTCTTTGATGTTTAGATCTTCATAAACTATCATGTACGAGTACGTTACCCAGATTTGCTACAGAAAAAAAAACATTATTTGCTTATAATTGCTAGTATTCCTGGTAGGTTTTAACCCTCTTACTTGAAATTTACAATAGAACCTAAGGCGTGCATTACCTATAATTCTATTTTAGCCAGTTTACAAAGAAACCTTGAATAAATGTGTACCTTCCGAGAAAAAAAAATAACGAAATTTATGAGAAAATAAATACAAAAATGGTAAAATTACTGATGAAAAATCATACGATAAACATTTTAATGGTACCGAGTGGGATGAAATTATATCAACGTAAGATCTTTAAAAATAAATTTATATGACATTACCCTTATAATACCGGTTTCAATCAAATTTTCCAATAATACTTAATGTAATTAAATACCAAAAGGAAATTCTTTCCCTCAGCTATGATCGTAAAAATAAAAATAAATATTAAAATTGAAAATACTGAAAAGCATTAATGCTTATGTTTTTTAAAAATATTTAGCTAATATCAATAATCTAAAACACAAACATGAAACAGAAAATAAAAAGATAATGGTCACAACTGAGACTCGAACTCGGATCCTCTATACTCGAGTATAGGATATAGCTTTTTCTGTTTTATATTTGTGTTTTAAATTATCGATGTTATTTAAATATGTATTTATAAAAATAATTCATTGACTGCCAAGTGGGACGACATTTAATTTTAATGCGAACTCTGACAACTTTTAAGTCTACAACAAAAGATACAGGTAGTCTTAATCAGTTCCATGTACTGATTTTTTACAATTAAATCGAAGACTTTGATTTAATTAGCATTTTAAAATTATTAATTGTTTTATAGACTCACCTTCTCTGTTGCAACTTATCCAGTTCAACATTCCTTGCCGTAGACTCAGAAAAAATGAATTGCTGTTTCGCAATCATCACTCTACTAATTATGGGTATCATTTTCCACTGTCCAGAATGTCGAGACTTGTTAACTCGGGCCATGGTCTTGAAATTTTTGGTATCAGTCTGATTTTTGTCATTCTTTACGACTCTACCAAAACTTTGACTAGACCTTGGCTTGAATGTTCTTTCTTATGTTTAATTCTCTGTTGCTCTTTTTTCCCATTTCGTGTTTTCTATTTTTATTTTGTAATCGGACATTAGTCCGTTATTTTATAAATAAATAAATCCAGGGGTTTAGAAAGATAAACAGATAAGTGAACATAGCTTCAGAAGCACAGAGGAAATTCTCTCTGGCTGGCTGCTGGCTGCTTTATCAACATCCAACTGGTCGATGTGCTACTGCCACCCCTATGGTAGAAAGACAAACAATCCGGGTGCAGTCGCTAGCTCGGCAAAACGTAAAACTCTCGTACCCGGCCGCGCTCCGACTGTGTTTACTGTTGTTTGTAGCCGCAGCCAGCTATTTATTGTTACGGCAAATAATGGAACAAGATAAATAAAACACCCGGGAAACTGCTGGTTCCCGTTCTCGCCGTAAGGGAGTTCGGATTCAGCCCGATGTGAGGAATTGTTCATTGATTAATTTTTTAATTTTCGACAGATTATCATGCAGTCAGTTAAATCTGTTTAATGTCCTATTTTTTTTGTATTTACGTAAATACCGCACAAGAGTCTCAACTGCTCCCAACCGTCTAGAGTCAGTGAGACTATGGCATCCCCGATAGGGGTATGTTGTGAGGCTGAAGGTAGTGGGGAGGGGAAGGAGATGAGGAAGGGGAAGGTTGGGAAATACCTGGCTATTCAGATCTGGTCACCGAACACGGCTGAAGCCATTTCAAGCAACGTTTCAATTCTGAATGGTGGTCTTTCACCAGGGCGATACTCAGAGTATCTACCACTCGGAACGTGCCGCAAATACGTACAATGAAATGTTAAAATGCTTCAATCATAAAAGTCTAACAAACAGGAGTAATAACAGATTAGTTGTGATTTCTAAAAGAAATTATAATGCTAGAACCAGACCACTAAGAATAATTGAAACATTCAACAGCAATAGAGCATTCTTCGACCCCCTTCCTCGCATGTGTCGCTAGCATAGCGAAAATGCTATGAACAATTAAATTTATATCTGTGTGCGCAAGGAAGAATGGAATGAGTCAATAAACGCAGATGTTCAGGAAAGCCAAAACAAAATTAAAGATTTTTGATTTTGTGGGTAATCATGTCATGTCACATGTCCTTTTCCAAAAAATAATAGCAAATTATTTTATATTCCGACTCATCTCATTTTTTCTTCCTAGATATGTATCAAAGAAACAATTCTGCATACTTAACTCAAAACTTGATTAATTTTACTCATTCCGTTCTCCCTTTCGCACACAGATATATTCTCCAACTCTCCCATTAAATATAAACAACCCTTAAATGGCCTATTATCTTTTTTTATATGCACGTTTTTATACTGGTTTATTTTCTTTTTCTTTTTTTAAACCGCACTTTATTTTTTTTGTACTTGCTTTTATCATTTTTCTCTCTTAAATACTGTTCTTTCACTTCCCTGCTATGTTAAATAAAAATAGAGTTAGAAAGAATCGAAACGTTGCTTGAAATGGCTTAAACCGTGTTTGGTGAGTACTTCTAAATAGCCACGTCTTCCCAACCTTCCTCTTCCCCAGCTCCTTCGCCTCCCCGCTACCTTCAGCCTGACAACTAATAAACTCCAATCAGTTTTTAATGCTGCAGCAAGGCTTATCACCGGGGTATCTAAATATTCGCATATTTCAGAGCACCTTCGGAACCTTCACTGGCTCAAGTGCACTGAAAGAATCCAGTACAAGTTGTGCTGGATGGTGTTTAAATCCCTTAACGAAATGGCTCCACTGTACATCACCGAACTATGCGTTCCAGAAAACATTCTTCTAAAGCAGTCGACTCTTAGATCAGCAACGTCATCGGCTATCGGAAGGCTTATAGAACCTAAACGCAATCCAAATACTAAGTTTGGAGATCGCGCTTTCGGAGTTTCGGGGCCGAAGGCTTGGAATAAACTCCCTCCGGAACTAAGATGTATAACGAGCCCAACAGAATTTCGGTCCAAAGTGAAAACTTACCTTTTCAGACTCTCATATCCTTAAATTCATTAAAAGAATCTCAACATAATCTGTCTCTCGACGAATCACCTTTAGATATGCAAATTTTAACCAAATCCTGTACTGTATGACAAATTCAGAAAGTCCATTATTTTAATTTCGCTCCCATGCCCTAAATCGTATATTTTCTTATTTAAACTAGGAATTAATATGTAACGATAGAAAGTAAGATCTGTACAGCGCCCTCGAGGTGATTTTTCACAAAAACGGCGCTATACAAATCGTCCGAATATTATTATTATTAACATTGACAACGATTGGAGATGCCATAGTCTCACTGGCTGCAGACGGTTGGGTTCAGTTGGGACTCTTGTGCGGTATTCACTGGAAAAAAGGAAGAAAAAGCCTTACTAAAAGACCTATAGAGCAAAAAAAAAAGAAAGAATGACATTTATTATTTATAATTTTGAAACTGTTCATTCGTAGTGGAACTCCATTTTAATAATACTATTTTAAACAACCACAAACGCATCTAACGCACCCCGTGTTAACCGTCTCCCAGGAGGTAATAAAACTACCCGAATGTATGGTAAAGCCACCTCTGTCAGCCATAAAACTAAAATCCTTTAAGTCCCAGATGTTATGTTATGTTATATATTCCATAGACTTACTTAAAATTGTACCAGTCTGAAGATGCCCGTCATAAGGTGAAACCGGTCAGGTCTTAAATAAAGAATAATGATATAAAGTACAAAAATTGGTATTATTAAAATCATCAAAGAATCACATTATTTCACAAAATCACAATAAGAATGAAAATTACAATACTCACACAGAGCCATTGCTTATATAACATGTTTTAAACTTGTTATTCGACTTCCGATTTATTTGAAATTCTAGTGGAATAATAAAAAATGTAATAAAAAAACTCTGTTTTTTTATTACATTTTTTATGAAATTACATTCTATGAAATTATACACTTTGCGTTCCTTTGTCGTTAGTAATGATGAGAAGGCGTAATAAAAAATGTTGTTTCTCAGTGACGTTTGTCAATGACATCACAGTCGGGAGTGTATATGCAACATATACACAATACACACAATCCTAGGATTGTATGGTTTGGGTCAACTCTAATTGCGCAGTCTATAACTTGATTATACAAAGCAAGTTTTTTTGTTTGTTTTACGTGAATACCGCACAAGAGTCTCAACTTTTCCCAACCGTCTAGAGCCAGTGAGACTATGGCATCCCCAATAGGGGTATAAGTAAGTTGCAAGTACATTAATTTCAATCAACCGATTCCGATTTGGTAACGAATGAATTTGTACACTCCATAACGTGATGTATCTTCATAATGTAGTGCACATCCGAAAGCAATTAATTCTAATGACTAATGTTTCAACGACCGATTTCAATTTTCTCGGATCATTTATTATCTCGGGTGGAGGATGGAGGATGGAGGATGCCTGTCTAAAGGCAAAACAATAACAAGATTTGGGTTAAATCAAATTTCCTTCACTGAACCGAATGACACAGTTATGATTGCTTTTATGATATAATATATCCGTGGGAAGGATTTAATTTGAATTTCATACAGATTGAATAATAAAACCACAATTATTCGTGAAATGATTATTAAAACAAGATTGTTCCCCGTCGATTGATTCGTTGATTTTGCGAAAAATAACTTTCAGCCTTAATTTAGTTTTGTGAATCGATTTGAGGGCCAGCACCCAAGAATGAAGCTAATCGTCACTTTGTAGTATTCTAATACAAGCAATACTATAAGTGGTTTATCAGCAAATCTAAATATAAATTAAATCTATTCAATGGGTTGTTAGAAAAATGTCTGAGGTTTCCAGTGAATACAATTTTTTAACTGTAATCACATACTGAAGTATCAGTAAATGGTGCAGTTTTAAGCCCAGCAAAGGCATTTTTGAATGTTTTACCTAAAATTTCAGAATGCATTTCATAAAAAAATTTAAAGATTTGTATTCACTGGGAGCTTTAGACATTTTTCTAACTACCCGTATTGAATTGACAGATACATAATTTGTAGTTTTGCATGTACTAGAAAACCAAAAAGTGTGTATTTTTGTGTGCTGATCTTTAAGCAAAACCGATGTATATAAATCGTTTTCTAGTTACTACTCGGGTTCGCGTGAAGCTAAACACATTCTTTTGAAATCTCATCATTGTTCAATAATGATTATCTAATTAACCGTCATGCAATGTCTCAACAGGGATATGACCCCATAAAAGTATTCGATTAACTCGATTGTGTTATGCCTGCGTGATGTATCTCCGTCTGCTTTTAAAAACCTTTTTGAATACATTGAAATCAAATTTCAAAAAACTTTCGACGGAGGCAGACAATTGACAACGCCTGAGTCAAAATAATTTGGAATTAATGAACTCCAGTACAGACGTACCTTTCCTTAATTCGCGAAGACATATACGTCATGACATGCAACAGAGGAACTGTTAGTGATACGCCCATATAGAATTACGCCTGCGATCTGTAGGTCTGACCTCGGCTAAGAAAGCCCAGCATCCAACGCCATAAGAGCATTAACTCCGGCAGACGTGACTCTGGTCGCGGGGTTATTCTTGTGCAGCTCGTAAAACGTCACAGACACAGATGGAGCCGTTAGAGAGGAGGAGAGAAGAGATGAAATGTGCGCTAAACGCTGTAGTGACCTGCGGATGCGATGACCGACCACGTTTACCATTAACACCTCGGCCGTAGCTCGTCTGTTCTGGGAAGTTGACTCACCTGAAACAAGAAGAAAGAAAATACCATTAGTTATTAGTCACGACTAATAGTTAATGGAAGATAGATATTTGCAAACATGTGTGATGATTTGGTGACGATGACGACTGTACGCGGTGGAAGTCGTAAAACCTCGGAGTAAGAATATCTATGGAGAGAGAGCTAATTTGTTTTACCCAACCTAAACAAATTTGCGATAGATTTCTTTCTCCGGGTTTTTACGTCGTAAACCGTGAGAGAAAGAGACAGCAAAATTTTGGCAAAATTTCACACCGCTTCAAAGTATTGTAACCATGTTATTTGACTCGTGCGTCTCACGGGACTCCGCCCACTCGCTTTGATGTGCAACTAAACTGAACATAACTCAACGGTTTTTTAGGTTGTATAGTATATTTATTTTTATAAGAATACTGTGAAAAAGAAGTTATACGAATAAACAAAAACATTGTGTCGACGTGCTATGAATGGATGTATAAATACCGTAACCCTAGTCTTAGCCACGCCCAGGTCCAACCGAGTCAGTAAAACCTAGTAAAACTGACTACATATCGATTTACAACGTTACCTCTCGTATATTATTGCATATTATTCGTATATCATTATATTATGCTCTAAGCGTAAAACAATAAGAACTCACCTAATGTTGTGTAGTAAATGAATTACATATAAATAGTAAACTATGGATATGAAAAGAGTGCATTGCATATTTATTTTATAAACATGGTTATTTTAATAATAAAAAAATTTGATAATAATCTATATTCGTAGATAAATACTTGTATTTGAATAGTGACGTTTTCCTACAAAATAACGAAATGGCAACAAATCAACCACCCAAGTTCGTTTTTAAAATTACATTCGATGACAAAATAGGAAATTGAAGGTAAATTCTGAGAAAGGGGGTAATAATAATAATAATAACTGTGAACTTATATAGCGCAGTTTTGTGATATTTCACCTCAAGTGCGCTTCATACTAAATCAATTATGCTAATAAATATGTGTTAAAATTAAAACTATCTAAAATCATGATAGTTATCATAAATCATGAGAGAAAAAGGTTCAGATATGGGTAAAACCGTGCATGTGCACATCAACAGATTTAAAAAAAACAATATCAATGGGGTATATCACCACCTCCGAATAAACTGTCGAGTAACTACTACTTATCAAGTAACTTTAATCCTAGGATTAACGCGGCTGTAAAAGCAGACATTTAGCTGACGGGTAGCGCAACCCAGCGGTGGTGAAACAGATAATATACGAGTAGTGCTAATGGATAGTTTACTCAGAGGTGGTGACATTCCGCCTTACTCTAACATTGATTAGCTATGTACTCAGACCGTTTTAAGTTAAGATTAAGTTAATATTATTAAGTTAATATTATTCGATTAAGTTAATATTATATTATATTAACTTAATGTAAAAAAAAACACGTTTATACAGAATTAAAGGTACATCATATTGTCGCCGGAAAGGCAAAAGGGCTGAAGCGCCATTTCGGGAGGTTTACACCAAAGAACTTTTTTGTTTGTTTTTGTTTTATTTTCCTTTTTTTTTTAAGTCTTCAGACCTGGTTGGATTTTGTAAAAAAAAAGTTAACTCATGTAACTCAATGCTCTCACTGAGTTACCTGAAACGACAAAAAACTAAAAAACGTCGCGAACTTGTGCCGCTTGAGTCAAGCCTTCTCCTAAATGGTAAATATATTTTAGATGGCTGAAGGGCCACAAAAGTCTTCAGAATCAAACGAGAGTCAGAGCATTCGATGAATAAAATAATAAAAAAAACTGATCCAGACTGCATATTTCACTCATTTTTGGCCAAAGTTTCGCTTAAGCCCTTTTGCCTTTCCAGCGACGATATTAAAACATATATGACAGTCTGTTCATATTAGTAAATCACGCCAAAGCTATCAGTACATTCTAACTAACTAGCACAAAAATGCAGAGCTTGTGTATTTCCCCCGCAAAAGGCCTTTTTCAGGTTGGTAGCTAAACATGCCTCCGTGCCTCTACGTCTTTTGTACAAACCCCGATGCTTATTATTTATTATTGAATCTAGCCCGAATGCGGCCTATCCGCTGTGGCAAAGTAAACAAGACAGCCGACATTACGGACGGTCGTCCCGCAGTAAAATTACAAATAGCTTATTTATTCAAATACATCTGGAGATCGCGATGGCTCAGTCAGAAAGATCCCCGGATCGGACATTAAAGCGCTCCCTTTACACGTCTAGCTCTGTACACTATATGGTACGGAGTATAGGACTACAGGCAGTAAAGGCTATAAAGCGGAGGCAACCGACCGTTCTGTCCGCCATAACAATACCGCCATTCCCTGCCAAGCGGAGTGCTTTCACAGTCCTGCTGGTTTGTACTATTGTACCTAATTGCAGAGGGACGGAAACATTGGTCCGAGGAAACTTCACCAAGCTGACCGTAAGAGAACAAACAATAATCACACGTCTGTCCCTCCCAAAGTTTGACGATCAATTTAGATAACCACCAGAGCTAATTTATTTATGTACTAACGGACTACTGTCCACTTACTAAAAACAAAAAAAAATAACACGAAATGGGAAAAAAGAGCAACAGAGAAATAACAGCACATAAATAATATTATAATGAAGCAATGACAAAAATATACATTGGAAAGAATAATCATGTTAAAGCTAAGGTCAAGGCGAGATTTTGGTAGAGTCGTAAAGAATGACAAAAATCATTTAGACTGGTACCAAAAATTTCAAGACCACGGCTTGAGTTAACAAGTCTCGACATTCTGGACAGTGGAGAATGATACCCATAATTAGTAGAGTGATGATTGAGGAACAGAAATTCATTCTTTCTAAGTCTGAGGCAAGGAATGTTGAACTGGATGTGTTGCAATAAAGGTGAGTCAATAATACTAATGCAATGAATGACGAATTTGTGTAAATAACCTCTGTGTTTCCTCCCTCTTGCAACGTGGGTCTCAAAGACTCTGGTTCACTCCGTATTTCTTTTAAACGACCCTCCACACAGCATATCCAAAGATGACATAGGCCTTTAGGGAAATTATTTCCATCAGACTTAGATGTTTTATTTTACTCTATGCCCTAAGGGCCTCCTGTGATACTGAATACAGGAAACATATCATTTTCCAACGACGAAAGTTTGTGTGTTTGAAAACTCATTTTTTGGCTGCGTGAGATCTAGTGGTACGTAAAGCAGAAGATTTGTGTGCTAAAACAACAAAAACTTTCAAACGGTAAGTTCTGGCGTAATGAAATTTGGGCAGCGTGTTCTCTTTAAAATTTTAACGACAACGCAACTATTTCACCAAGAGGTTCGGAGCTTTAAAATATCCATTTAACTATATAAAAAAAGAAAGCCGCCTTATCGTTTGCCATACTATTTTATCAGTTTTTCAAAAACTGTAATGTATAACGTGAATACTAATAAAACATATATTTCTAGGCAGTACTCAAAAACTTTCCGTATTCTCGTTCTTACTGTACAAAAACGATTTTGGGCGAGTGTTAGACACTCTCACTACTGCCCTGGTGAAACACCACCATTCAGAATGGAAGCTTGCTTGAAATGGCTTTAACCGTATTTGGTGATCAGATCTGAATATGTCAGGTATTCTCCAACCTTCCACTTTTCCTTCCCCACTACCTTTAGCTTCACAACATTCCCCGATTTGGAATGCTTGAGTCCCACTGGCTCCGAACAATTGGAACTCAGAGCAAGGATATATATGGAGAGAGCTATACATTTTTACCCAACCTATACAAATTTACGATAAATTACCTTCTCCAGGTGTTTACGTCGTAAACCGTGAGAGAGAAAGAGATAAGACAATTTCTCACACAATATAGCTCCGCTTTTATGTATTTAAGCATTTTCTTTTATATTTTTAATTTTGAATTGTTTTATCATATAATTTGAAAAATGTCCTCCACATCACAGGTGAACTCCTAGCGTGGAGGATAATGTATGTACAATATTGTAAATAAACATGAAGAGAAAGTAAATAAAAAAAACAATTGGTGAAAAAGTGGCTTTACAAACAAACAAAAACATTATGTCGACATGTGCTATGAATGGATGTATAACTACCCTAGCCCTAGTTCAAGCCACGCCCCAGTCAGGCAAGAATCATCAATACTGACTACACTAGCGCTCCCTCCTGGTATATTATTGCTCCGAGACTTTTTGTGCAGTATTCAAAACAAGAACAACAAAAGTTTTTGGAAGAGTGAACGTGATTTTGAAAAAGTGAACTGCCAACCATTTTTCTTGTGGGTAGGGGTACCCACAGAGTTTCACTAGCGACGGGGTGAAGTAACATCGACGAGCCTCAGTATCGTATTTTATTTAAGGCTGTTTATGGCAAAAGTTTCTCGACCGCCGCCCCGCGCCACTACTAGTTTATACGCCATCCACTACACTCATTCCACGGCGTGGAAGTCGTAAAGGGAATTAATAAAGTAGATGCAAATACCAAAATACCCGACCCGACCTATGTAGGACAATGGAGGAGCGGGGCCTTTGTCCGCAGCCGGGAGCCAGTTACTGCAGCCGACTATGCGCAATTAATATCGCGGAAGAAGAAAAGGGGGTGATTCTCCAAACTAATAGTGGAGATATTGCGCTTTATTTTCTTATGAAGCGGAAGGAAATATTGCCACTATTCATTGTTATGTCACATCAGAATCGTTTTTATACAAGCACTAACATTAGATATCCGGAAAGAATGCAAGGCTGATGTGTGTGTGTGTGTGTGATGTGAGCGTAATTAATAGGATCAAGAAATGGATGCTTAGATGGTTTGGGCATGTAGAACAAACGAACGAAGAAAGGAGTGTGAAAAGAATATATGATATTAAGTGAATGGAAGAAGAAGTCTAGGAAGCCCGAGAAAGGCATGGTACGGTCAAGTAAATCAAAAACTTGAATCGGGTCACGTGAAGAGTCAGAATAACAGAAGAGTATGTATGAGACGATAATAACGTCAATTTCCTTAACTAGAGTTTTGATCACTCAGTCCGAGTGCCATACATACTCGTATATAGTTAAATATTACTTGATCCACTTTTTTTTCCTATAAATATGTGCTAATTTTAATATGTTAGTTGTAAGTCACTAGTTATAAGTATTAAGCATAAGTTAATACTAAGTCTTAGTTGTAATACTATGTTAATTATGCTGTAAAGCGCCCTTGAGGTGATATCTCTGTCACGAAAACGGCGCTATATAAATCAGCCAATTATTATTATTATTATGATGTATGCCAGTGTGTGCCAAGACACAGTTGAAACGGGGAAACTGATGGTTAGTTAGTTAGTTACTAACATTAGATACTACTCTGATTGGACTAAGATTTGAACACATGCGTGTTGTCTTATTTTCTGAGAGTCAAATGAGTGATTCTAATCACCATAGCGCAGGATGGAAACCAACAGTAACGTTGAACTCATGCATACCAGACAGGACAGCGGCCTCAAACATGCGTGTTGTCTTATTTTCTGAGAGTCAAATGAGTGATTCTAATCACCATAGCGCAGGATGGAAACCAATAGTAACGTTAAACTCATGCATACCAGACAGGACAGCGGCCTCAAACATGCGTGTTGTCTTATTTTCTGAGAGTCAAATGAGTGATTCTAATCACCATAGCGCAGGATGGAAACCAATAGTAACGTTAAACTCATGCATACCAGACAGGACAGCGGCCTCAAACATGAGCAATTCTGTAATTTTCTTAATCAATTTTCTAAAAGCGTCAGTATGTGACGCGCAATTAGGTGGAAGATATGGCGCAATATTATAGATCAGAATATGTGGATTTAAAGTGTAGAGAAGACATAGTTGTGCAGTGTGCCTTCCTCTCTGCCCACCTATATAGTATATATGTTATGATTAAGGTTTTCACGGGTGTAAGATGTAGAACAATTTTCTCGGTTTACCCGCGTAACGTAGTCTTGAGACAGAAACTCAAGACATAAGGCCTCTGAAGATGGACAGTGTGATCTGTCCGAAACGTCAGGAGTTAAAAAGTCATTTTAAGGACTACGTTACGCGGGTAAACCGAGAAAATTGTTCTACATATATATATATATAACACCACAATACAATAAAACAAGCATTTATTCAGCTGGAATTCAGAATAATGATAAATGGTCATTTGTAAAGTCGCCGTTTTACTAAAAACTATAGAAGGGTTTATCTAAATAGTTATACCTAATTAAAAAGCAATCTAGAAGCAGATTGTTTCAGCCACTGTTGTCTAAATTGGGAACTTTATTGGAAACACATAAAAAAGCCTTAAATTATTCTGAAACATGTTCTTCAAAACAATTATTCAAAAAACTTCCAAATAAATTGAAAACGCCGCAAAATTTTACATGAATTTATTTGTAATTCAAGGAAAGTTCTTTAGAGGTTTCGGTAAATATAATTTGAAGGAATTCACTCGGGATGAAAGTCGATCAGGTTTTCAAAACTAATATTTCGCACGAAACTAATAACGTACTTGGAAACTATTTCGTAGGTAATATAGTACGTATAATACGAGTAGGCAGATGACATTCTTGAGAAGGGCGGCAGGGGTGTATTAAACAGAGGGAGCAGCAGGGCAGCTCCACTATTCTAGAATTGCTCGATATCGAACCCCTTCTCCTGATAAGTCTTCATAGAAATATACCAGATGAGGGGGCTTGGACATGTACCTAAAATGCATCTAAACGACTACCAAACAAAATCGTGTTATCTTGTGAGGACTGGAGACACCTTGTCGAAACTTATTTATTTTTAAACTAATGGGCTTTTGATTGTCCATTAAATAAAATAAAAAAATACTAACACGAATTGGAAAAAAAAGATCAGAGAAAAAACAGCACATACTCGTTCATCAAATTATAAAGAAGCGATGACAAAAATAAGACAAAATATAGATTAGAAAGAACATTCAAGTCAAAGCCAAGATCAAGTAAAAGTTTTGGTAGAGTCGTAAAGAATGACGAAAATCATTTAGACTGGCACCAAACATTTCAAGACCATGGCTTGAGTTAACAAGTCTCGACATTCCGGACAGTGGAGAATGATACCCATAATTAGTAGAGTGATGATTGAGGAACAATAATTCATTGTTTCTGAGTCTAGCGCAAGGAATGTTAAGCTGGATGAGTTGCAACAAAGAAGGGGAGTCAGTAATAAAATTAATAGTTTTGAAAATGCAAATTAAATCAAAGTCTTTCCTACGCTTTTGTTAGCGACCTTTCTACCAAATTTCTTCGTGTCCTCAGCCAACTGCAACATTCCTTCAAATTTTCAACAGCCTTCCATTGATTTCATACAGCGTACACTACTTGAGCCTTCCACTCCTTCTTTCACGATCAATTTCGGTAGGCAGCATTATCAAATCCACGTATGGGGTAAGAGCCAAATGCCCGAGTAGATAGAGGGAAACAAATGGAAGCATTTGCTGTAAGCAATTGAGGCTTATCTCTCGCTGTATCTTCTGGCTTTTCCTACCCAATTCCACTCCGACTCTACTATTACGGTTAATACTAGTGGGCTGTATCGGGTATCCAGTCTACTTTGCATTTAATTGCTATAAAGAAACTATTATCTAATGAAAATGAAATAATAACAACATTGTATAAAACCACAGATTTTTTTATTTTTTTTAATCGATTGGTTTCGCTTAGCCTAAGCATCATCAGGGTACAAAATTAAACTAATCAAAAAATGCATAGTGTGTGGTTATATATACTCATACATACAAAGGGAGAACACAATAAAACATAAAATAGTAAGAAAAAGAATAGAGAATAGTAAGAAAACAAAAGAATAACATTAAAATTATTATAAAGGAACAGAAAGAAAGAGACAGATAATATGAAAAGAAAGAGGCAAAACGTCAATTGAGAACGTGATAAAAGAATAATGAGAAATTTTATGAGTTTACGGGAAATATACCTAATATTGGACTACTGTCTGTTAAACTATTATCTCGTCAGAAAGACTATCTATCAATTGATAAATAATAAATCGAAAACCTCATTTCGGAGCTAACCTTTGCCTACTTGAATTCATCTTCTGTGTCTTTATCATTCTCCACAGTTTATCCCACAAACATAACATCTCACAGCCCAGACACCGTAAATAACAATTATCGTTTTATTTAATAGAACTCCATTTAAGAACTTTAGTTCGTAAAATAGATACGTATTATATTTTTAAGGAAATTTAAATAAAGTTCAACGTGGTTTTCTAGCTTTGTATAGCACCCACGAGGTTATTTTATTATTATTAGTAAGTACAGATTTATTGGTTAATCAACCAAGCCCAAAGAAAGCACGGAGAATACTCTTATTAATACGTAGATTAATTACAGTCTTTATTATTACTTATATTTCTTCTTAGGAAAGAATTCGGCCATACAAATAAAATAATCCATGTATTTATTTAGGTAGTAACTAGCCGTGGGAAAAACTTCAATGTTTGGTAAATGCTTCACGAATTTCTAGTTCCTTAAAATGTACCCTTCGCAGTGAACACTTCAATGAAGTCGAACTGGCAAAGAAGAGATTTGAATTTATCCGGTTATTTGTTCAGTTCTTTTTGGAACCGGTTCCTTGCTAACATAAAAAATACAAGTCAAAATAAAACGTACTAGTCGGTAGAGATTTGAAATTGAAAGGAACTGGAACTGGTTCCTCGCCACATCAAAAGTGCTAGTCGGTAGAAATTTTTAACCGAAAAGAACTCCCAAAAAATCACGTTTCTTTAAATCGAAGTACTTCAAATTAAACTTCAATTGAAGTACTTGTAATGAAGTAATCTAACATCCATTGAAGTATTTGTTCAATGAAATGAATTGAATGAAGATAATGAAATGAATGAACGCTAAAATGAACTAGCAACTTCAATTGAAGTATTTGTTCAATGAACAATGAATGAAGTAGGAACTACTGCCAAAAGAAGTAGTTCTTTCAAAGCGGTCACAACGCTAGTAGTAACATAGCTATTGCACGTGATGCATTTATGGCAATTATTTCGTGCAGCGCACGCGCTTAGGTCAGCTGTGGCGATTGTTGACTTCGACAAACTGGACTCGATAGATACGGATCGTTTATGCAAATCGGGTCATTCTTGTGAATGGGAATTCAAGCTGACCCACAATTATTGTCATTCAAAGTAATCGATATAATTTGTAACAATCGTACCATGGTATGTTTTGTACCGAATTTTGAAAGGCAGCTCAACCAATTACCAGCTAACGGGCGATTGGTATGTGATTATAATAACACTTAGCTTATTTATATAGCGTCATTTTATCAAATATCACTTAAAGGGCGTGAAAAGATAAAATCACCTAAAAAAAAAAAAAATTATCTAGGTCATGGATGCGAGATATTTAAAAATATTGTAAAGGCACATATATAAGTATGAATGAAAAGTAAAAGATTGAAATATATCCGAAGTAGGTTGGATAACGGTATAATCCCTCCACATGCCTGCGGTGGAAGCTTGGAGTCACAATATATGGAGAGAGAGCTAATTAATTTTACCCAACCTACACAAACTTGGGATAAATCACTTTCTCCGGGTTTATACGTCGTACACTACGAGAAAGAAAGAGACAACAAAATTTCCCAAATTATCACACCGCTTTAAAGTATTGTGAGAATGTTCTTCGTGTCCCGCGTCTCCGTTGACTCCGCCCACACGTTTTGATATGCGACATAAATTGACATAATCGACATAACTCAACTGTTTTTTTAGGTTATATGCTATATTTTTGTTTGTAACAATTCTGTAAAAAAGTGGTTTTACAAATAAACAAAAACATTATGTCGACATGTGCTATGAATGGATGTATAAATACCCTAAGCCTAGTCCTAGCCACGCCCAGGTCTAGCCGAGTGCGGCAAAGCTCATCAAAGCTGACTACAGCAGCGCTCTCTCTTGTATATTATTGCTCTGAGCCTGCGGTGGAAGCGGGGATTGGTCCCTGTCAGTTCGCTGAATATTCCGTTACCGAAACCGTTCAGAGCCTTTGAATTTCATAAGTGCTGAAAGCAGATACGATGTTCAAATTAACATTTTTGCTGATGAATAATATACACTCTATTCCGTACTTCAACATTTTGCACTGTCCAATCACCCAGTGGCGTACATTAATTTAATTATTTTAGAGATTATCTACAAAAAAAATATATTTTCTAGTTTAATTTGACAAAACTTGGTAGTTTTGTCAAATTAAACTAGAATAGTAAAGTACTAAGTAAAGTATTTCACACTATTGAAATTGGAATTAACTTTAAAGCATTAATGCTTTTTAACATATTTAAATAATCAACAACACGAGGAACAAATTGAAAAAATAATATCAATAATCTTTAATGAAAGTATGAGATCGATTAAAAATGTCGGTTTCTAATAAGGTCCCAATGGCTGAATTGGTTGAAGCGTTACTCCCGGATAGAGTACAGGATCCGAGTTCGAGTCTCGGTTGTGCCCATTGTCTTTTTTATTTTCTGGCTTTTTCTGTTTTATATTTGTGTTGTTAATTATTTAAATTATTGAAATATTTATTTTATATTAGTTTACTGTATAGTTATTTGATATTGAAATAAAATGTCAATCTTTTCCACTAATATTGTGAATTTCTGAAAAGTTGCAATAGTTTTTTTTTTGTGTGGGCACCTAATTGCTAGGCCTAGGGGTATAATACTTAATACTAGTCATACTCTTCTACCCTTCCAGTGGATTTGTCGTAGATAATTGATTTTCGTGCTAATATTGAAGCGTATTCTTGGAGTACCTACTTAACCTTTGACCTTTTCAAATTAGCACCGATATGTTTTGAATGTAGTAAACAGATATATTTATATCATAATCATTTTATTTTTCACGGCCCTAATTTTGCAAAGAAAACAGTATTGCCATCATCTGATTAGAATCAGCCTCAAACACAAGTACCGGTGCCCCAACTCGGGGTGTTTCGACCAAGGAATACAGATAAGGAAGGGATGGAACGGCGAGGGCCGCACAGGCCACACGGTACGGGGTGGGCCGCATTTATCACGGCCCGGACAGCGTGTCCAGATGGACGTGATAATTTTGAGAAATGGGACGCTCGTAATTCAAAATGAAAAATATGCAAAAATTGAGATACAATTTTAATTCAGCATAATCCGATTCAAGATTACAATAACTTGCTATTTTATTTCAGAGTGTGGGATACTCTAATTATAGTCGTGGTGAGAGACCAACATTCAGAGTTGAAGCGTCGCTTGAGATGGATTTAACAATGTTCAGTGGTAAGATCTGGATAGCCAAACTTCCTATCCCCCACTCCCTTCAATTTCGCAAGATTCCTCAAATGGGGATACCATAGTTCTACTGGGTCCGGGTAGTTGCAACTCTTGAGCACATATTCATCGTGTAAGTCAATTTATCACAGAAATTGCCATCGATTCCATTAATCTCGGATTAAATGACTATCTATTAAGCTTAACTGAGCCAATATCGGCACGCCACCATGTGCGGGCATTCATTAATCTTACTTGCAACGTTAATAATGTATAATGCTTATTCACGGTAAACAAATACGTTCAGATTAAGGACTGGCTTCTGGCAGATATGGGAGATTTAGGACCGAGATGATGGTATAATAATGGCCATCCGGCCATTTGTCGGTAACCCGCGAGGGCTTTTAAAATTATGGTAACATTCAAAAGTGAAGAGAAAATTTTAGCGCATATCAAATTCGTGACTTGAAAATCTTTAAAACATGATATAATTACACTCTGGCTAGAATGTACCACGTGGTACGCACCGTCATTTGACCGCAGCATTGGGCAGGAAGGGGGGGTCCGGAGGAATGTTCTAGCCACTGAGGACATGCTGAAAGATATATACATTTTTATGTTTTTAATAGAAAAAAAAGTCATATAAAAACCCAGCTGGGTAATAAATATATTTTAAATGATATCCATCTTTTTAACTTCAAATAAGCTTGTGAATTGCTGAAGTCTGTTGGCTACATTATGTTACGTCCTGTCATACCTTTATATTATACAATACATATAACGTATCTATTTTCTCTCCTCTGTTGTAGAAATGTACCACGTTCCTATTCAGTTGCATCACGTGAACGGCAAACGCAGGTTGTTCGACACGTGAGACATTAGAAATAGACAGTTGGCGATTGTTCAATACAGCAGAGCTGGCTTCATACAAATTACATTTATTTTTATATTTAAAAAAAAAACAACTTTTAATAACCTGATTGTACCATATATATTATTTATTTATTTTATATTTGCAAAAACAGTTATACACCAAAACATTGCAAAAAACACAAAAAATGGTAATCATAATTACACAAAGATTAAAGTAAAAAGAAGTTTAAAAACAAAAAAAAATAGTTTTCAAGAAGTACATAATATAGTTAGAACTTAATAGCTAGTTCTTGCTTAAACTTGTTGTAGCTCGTGTGAAAAATATCCAAATTTCCTGCGAGGCAGTTGATTAACCTAGTTAGTCTTCCCAGGGGCATCACCATTGGTAAGTTAGTTCTGCACCTGGGAAGAAACAGAAGCCTGTTATATAGATGAGGTCAAAATTCATAAACAGAGTTTACAAAAATATACACACAAAACAAACAAAAATAGGAATTAAAACAAGAAATGTAAATCAAATCGTTTATTTTTATATACTTTGGTAACAATCATATCTATTCCAACGCAGCAACTTCTCAACATACAAATACATAACCTTGTTTGGTTTTACTTTCGGACACATCGATTTTCATCAAAAATATATTTCTTTGTGATTGTGTATTTTTGGTCAAAAATATGATACAAATGTCCTACTTATAATAAATAAATGTAAAGGTATTTAGCTCGTGCCAGGAACAACGGTATTTTTCCTCGTTGGAATAATGGTACGTTTTGCCTTCTTATTCGGTCTAGGAATCGCGTTGTTGATGAGCAAACTTTTGCTATACTGCAGGTCGTTGTACATTTCTTTATAAGGTGCTAGAGCGTCTTCGATGCCTTTCTTCGATTCAAATCCGCGCTCCATGAAGGGGTCCACGTCGAAGAGCAAGTCTTGAAGATCCTTGGCCAATTTAAAGCCCTTTTCTAAACTCTCCAGGGTGAGCTGGTTCTTTAATATTTGGCCTTGGTCTTCCACCTCGTCGTCACTCACTGCTCCTAGTTCAGCCATTTCTTCCGTAGTCAATTCATCGTCGTGGGAATTCAACAGTTCATCCACGTCCCCGGACTCCAGGTCTTTGAATCCCTCGCCACCGATAGTGTGTCCAAGTTCGACTACCTTGTCAACGACGTGGTGCACGGCTGGCAGATGACTAACATCGATCACAGCATCTTTCCAGAGCATATTCCAACAAGCGTTGATTGTCGGTGGTCTGATAGCTTCGAGAGTTTCTTTTATGATCTTCAAACATTCTGCCATGTTATAGTCCCACCAAAGTTCGCTGACACATAGATAAGGATTTATTATCTTAGCGTCGACAATGCGGGTGAAGATGCGAAGAGTATAAAAGGCTCTGAATATTCCGATGAATCCTTGGTCGAGAGGCTGTATGATTGGAGCCGTGTATTCTGGTAAAAAGACAACTTTGACATTAGGATCTTCGTCTTGTAGCTTAAAAGGATGAGACATTTTAGTATCCAAAATCAAAAGAACACGAAATGGAATGTTTTTTGTGGCCATGTACACTTTGACTTCTGGGATGAAGCAGTTGTGAAACCAGTCTAGGAACTCGTCCTCCGTGATTTTGGTTTGAGGATTGACTCTCCAGAACACCGGCAGCTGGTATCTGCTCTTCCCCCTGAGAGCTGCGGGGTTCAGCGATCTGTAGACCACCATCGGCTTCACCGTGCAGTTCCCGGAAGCGTTTGCGCACAGCAAAAGGTTGAGCTTATCGTATGAAAACTTGGAACCCGGCGTGTTGTGTTCCTCTTGCGACAGAAAAGTTTGTTTCGGCATTTTTTTCCAAAACAATCCAGTCTCGGCAGCGTTAAACACTTGATCCGGAGTGTACTTCTTGAGATCCAAGATCTTCTTCAGCTGCGAAGTAAACTTGTCGGCCTCGTGGTGGTCCAGGTGCGTGGCTTCTCCCTCTTCGGCTTTCATTTTCAAATTGTCGGCAAAAAGGCTTACTACTTCTATTTCCACATTATTAGCGGCGCTATTCATTTCATTCAGGTACATGCAAGCGGGTTCTTCCGGAGTGGCGTTATAAAGCGTCACCCTCTTTTTGAACTTCTCGTACCAACCTTTGCTAGCGACGAATGAAGTCACTTTCTCGGATTTGGTCTCTTCCTTGACTTCTTCAGATTTGTAAAGGTCGTACAGTCTCTTGGCCTCTTTTCTAATGACGGTTCCATCGATCTCGATGCCCTTCGAGTTTTGGTCGTCGATCCATTCGATGAGGACTTTCTCCATCCGCTGGAGGATGGCGTCTCGCGCGTAGAAAGTCATCTTGGCGTTGTGCGGAGCGCCGGCAGCCACGCTGGATCTGATTTTATCTTCGCACTTCTTGACTGACCTGACGGTTCCTTCGCTGAGGCCGAAGTTCCTCGCGACGGTAGTAGACCCTTCCCCTCGAGCGAGCCTGTCCAAGATGGCCACCTTCTGGATGAGAGTCAACGCCCTCCTCTTCATGACGACTCTGTCCACTTCTTCCCCGTCCCTCGCCTTGCGCTTCGCGTTCATCGCGCGTGTAAAACAAGGTACCGCCTAACGTTGTGCCCGTTCGATAACCGACCTCGCACTGAGCCGACCCGCGTTGGAGCGGGGCGCGCGGGCGGGGACCGTGTAAGAGTGAGACGGCACCGTGTACAAAAAGTGACGCGTGCAAGAGCGAAACAGCGAATCGTGAAATAACGTTAGCGGAAACTACAGGACTTATCGGAAATCGCTCGCGAATTTAATCACAAAAAATTCAAACAAAAAAACACAAAATTTATAATTCAACAATTTATGAACACTTTAATTAGGCATTAAAAATTTATTACAAAAACAAAATATGTACGCAGTGTCGTAAACGGTTTTTAGTATCGCGGTGAGACACGTGAAAGTTAACACGACTTTACGAGCGTAAAACCTAAAATCGATAAACAGCTTAACTTTTCAAGTATTCTGTATTTAAATCATAAAGAAATTTTCACAAACTGAAAATTTAGGACGAGTGTGACGATAAAACCAAACCACATCCTCGTACAGGATTAACAAGCGAAAAAATAATGGCAGTCGCTGCAATGTTCTATTTGAACCCTTAATAAAACCACAATAATTAACTGAATAATAAATAATATGTTTCAAAATAAGAAGATAATAATATAGTTCATTGAGGAGATAACATATGAAAAAAAAATATATAACAAGAAACCCAAACAAAAAACAATGATTTTTGTTTTCTTTCCTTACAAACATTTGCTGGAAATTTTGCTATCGAGTAAAAGTAAAAGTAGTGCGATAAATAAAATGATAACGCGAACCTAGTTGTACCGCGCCTATCTGGTGATTAATTTGATTGCGGTTCCCATAAAATCGTTTTTAAGGTCCCATTTGCTACTACTAGCTAAAATCCAAGAATTATTCAACTGTAAATAATCATTAAAATCAATAATAATAATATTTGGATAATTTGTATAGCGACGTTTTTGTGAAAAATCACCTCAAGGGCGCTGTACAAATCTTAATTTCTACTTAATATTAATTCTTGGTTTATATAAATATACGGCAACATACTTACCTGGCAGGTCACTTCTGGCAGGACACAATCACCATATCATAATAATTTAGAATTTAGCTGATTCTTACATATATTATTTTATTTTTTATTATTATTTTTCATTTTTAGGGCATGAGAGCAAATTTAAAATATGGTATATCGGAGGTATTTTTTAATTTTTCGTAGTGAGGAACAGATAAAATCAACTACCCAACGATCACTTAATTTGCTGCAGGTGTAGACAAAGAGGATGGAACCCTTCGTTTGAGGTTTCACAATCATGCATCAAGTATTTGATTCACTTTGATTGCGCTGATGTCTTTCTTCCATCTCTATAACTACGTTTACATTATTTTCGAATATCCTCATTCGTAGAATTTTTTTTAAAGAAAGATAAACATTCCCGGTTTACAAATAATCTGACAATATTTGAAAAACTCCTGCTGCCATCATAATAAGCAGAACATATTGCTTCTGCAATGATGGGGGACTTGGCTAACAGAGGAATTGAACCCACGACGCCCGGGTGGGAACCCGACGCGTTTGTCCACTCAGCTATTAACCGGTCAGTATACTAATACATGGTTTTACAACACGCACGTCTTGGTAACCTGATTTCTCTTGATAGTTTGATGTTTCAGAGTTGGTATCAGAACTCCACTGTGAAATTCCAGCCTCTATTACATTGACAAAAACGAGTACCTAGATTACCGACAGTGAAAATAACAAAGTACAAGAGCGTATAGCAGACAGAACACCCCTATTTTCCGCAGTTAGTAAATACAGGTAATATAAATAAATGTGTAAGTTTGGAAGTATATATGATAATACGTTATCTGGCTGTGCGCTGACACACACATTGATAGCTTCACGGCCGGACGGATACATTGGCAGTTGCCATTGATATTTCGTAGTAGGGCTGTATGTCATGTGATAGTTTGGCTGTAGGGTAGTGATAATATAATATACGCTAAGGTTACTGTTGATAATGAATTAAAAAGCGCTTTTCTTACGGTTTATCGATGAATTACGTACTAAAAATATAACAAAAGCCTTGCTTACCCAGGTCCGAAGCGTACCTTGTAGTGTTTCAGAACAGATTTGCCATTATCTCCGTTTGAAAATTTTATTGTGTTTTTTTTTAATGATAGCCGCAGACTGCGTATAAGAATTATATTTGTATTCAAAATGTAATTATTTATAAATACTCTTATGCCAATCTGTAAAACCATTTTGAATGGTCCATTAAACTTAACAAATACCCCAACAGTTGCCCCCGTGCATAAAAAATGGAGAAAAAAAACTGCAATATGGTTTGCGTTTTAAATTTTTCTTTGATTTTGTAAATAGAACCCGACTAAAAAAACCAACTTTTACAGCACTAAATTGTTTCTTTTTTAATATTGAAATTCGCCAACCTCTGAAAGCTTTTAATGAAATTCTTTACAATTCTCGAATCAATCAAATTCCTCGATAATTCCTGGTTTTCTCGATCTGGGACCGACCAAAATATAATGTAATAATGTATATTGATGAGTTCTTCGGGAATCGAATCGATCATGAGTATACAGCCTGTAATTGAGTAGGAATTAGTTTATTTCGTTATTTGTTAAAATTAAAACGTTGACAGTAAGTAAGACTGAATAAACAATTAAATAGGGTCAGGATTGCACAGCGATTCCGCGCTGAATACCGGCATAGCACAGGAATTGTTCATCAGTTTTCCAAGAGAACAGCAAATAACGTACAGACGTTTAAACTGTTTTTTGTTTTTATTTTAATATTTGTAAATTCATCTAAAATGCAACAAATTCTCATAAGGGTATTAAATATCGTAGCTAGAAAGGCAAAAGGGCTTATGCGACACTTTGGTAAAAAATAGTAAAATATGCAGTTTTGTTCAGTTTGTTTTTCTGCATCGAACTCTGACTCTCGTTCGATTCTGAAGACTTTTGTGGCCCTTCAGCCATCTAAAATATACATATTTACCAGCGCCCTTGAGGTGATTTTTGACAAAATCGTAGAAATATTATTATTTATTATTATTTGGGAGAAGGCTTGACTCAAGCGACACAAGTTTGGAACTTCAGGTAACTCAGTGAGAGCACTGAGTTACCTGAGTTATTTTTTTTTTTAAATCCAACCAGGTACTGAAGACTTATGAATTTTACTGTAAAGCTCTTTTGCCTTTCCGGAAAAATGTGCTTATAGCACTCAAAGTCACCCTTGTTTTAATAAAAATTCAAAAAATGTTTTAATGATACCAAATTTTCAATTTAATTCCACTATTTTTTTATTAAAAATAATAACATTTTATTAAGACGATACCGGTTTCAACTTGTTCCGGGCATCTTCAGACTGGTACAATTTGAAGTGTACATAATATATATATATATATATATATATACATATATTATTTATGTCCGAAATGAAAGTTGTTGGCTCTATATAATATTGAACATCTGCGACTTAGTATTTTGTTTTATTGCTGACAGAAGCCGCTTTACAATCACATTCTAATATACCATCGGGTGGTTTTATTACCTCCTGGGAGACGGGTTACACATGTTAGTGATGAGTTGGTTGAATCTGTGGCTTTTTTTATAAAAATATAATATCTATTGGTGTCAGCTTTATTTTTAACAGTTGGCTATTTCTGGTTTTACTCTGATACCGTCTCAGTTGCTTGATGCTTAGTAATTGTTTCAAAATTATAAATTATAAATGTACAATAAGTATAATGTTCGATAGTAATATGAGACGCGCAATTGGAGTTGACTCAAAGAACACAAACTTAGACTTATGTGTATTGGTGCATATGTATACACTTCCGACAGTGATGTCCTTGTCAAAAGTTACTGAACAGCCTTTTATCTTGCTAATGCCTCCTTATTGATATTAACGAGAAAGGTACATCAAGTGTACACTTTGATCGAATTTGAATATTGGAAAAGATTTACAGAGTACTTTTTCAATATTATTTAAAAATATATTTATGTTTTAAATTAATTCGCATAACAAGTTTGAAACATGCTGTGTGCAAATAATACATCATTTTGAGTACTGTCTTCGACTTTCATTGTCATTCGCTGGGATACCCAAGTATTTTTATATAATTTTTTCAGCAAAATCCACGCGGAAACCATTAAGTTGGTAAATATTGCATAGCACCTTTTACTAAACAAAACAACATAACCTCTCTATCTATATTCGTATTGTGATTATAAAAAACCTTCATAACTCTACGGGATCGTTATTTGCACTTCAGCTAGAGTCGGTGGCCAACGGTTAAAAATACGATGACGTACGTTTAAAAGTATGAAAACATTATTTCGTACGTCAGAATTTACCCAACTGGGTTTACGTAATGAAATCGAGGAGCGGAGAGGTTACCTACCTGTTTACGTAGATTTTATTTGTTGATTACAAACACACGCACAACACCCCGTATTTACACATAGCTGGCAGTGAGGGTCGTAGCGAGTGGGGTGGGGATGTCCTCCCCATCCCCTTCCCCACCCCTCGCGGACAGACAGGTGAAGAGTTGCATTACGGTTCAGCGGTCGGGGGAGAGGGGAGGGAATGGATCTACTATATACTACGGAAAGGTATAGTATATTATATACTCCTAGATACCCGCGGTACTACTAGGGTAGCGATTCTCAAACGGTGAGGCGCATACGAAAATAAAATTATTAAAGTTATTAAATAACATGTTTCTTTAACCCTTACGTGACTGAAGAAAACTACACCTTTTTAAAATTGATATGAAGGTTTCTTTTACAGTATATGATTTGCTGAAGTTTGCTGGACAACTTTTAGGACGTAATACATTTCGAATCAGTTCAAGACTTGGGGAAGAGGATAGGAATTTCACCCAGTACCATCTTTTCTTGGGGTTTTTAATTCAGTAGGTGAATAAAATAGTATAAAGGATACAAGTGATGTACTTTGAACACGACAGTACATCATATTTATCATTTAAAATAAGATAAAACGATCATAAATATGGACAAGCTTCAAATTCCATATAAAACACATGAGGGTACCCGGGTACCCATTCAGTCATCAGAAGGTGTAAGTTTTGCTTGAGCGTTTTCCGCTCACATACCACCCTTCACATATCCAACTTGTGGAGAAGTCAGGGAGTTTCAGCCGGTAAGACTTACTGGAACGTTAATAATATCAATGTTGTAAACCGAAAAGGGTACCCGGGTACCCTTTCAGTCACATAAGGGTTAAGGAAACGAAAGAGCGATCGTTTGTCTTGTAGGAGAGAGGAAACATAAAGACCGGTAAATTAGTTCACAGCCAAGTTGTTGAGCATAAGGTGCTCTTGAGGTGATATTTCACAAAAAATGGCGCTATATAAATTAGCCAAGTACTATTAATGACTTTTTTTCATGCGGCAGCGTCGTTCGCTTACACATTATGGGTTCGGAGCACCTTACGTTGAAAAACCCGTAAAACACGGTATTCCCATCCTAAGCCTATGGTCTAAAGACTGTCCTTCGTGTTTCATTTATCAATTCCTTTTACTTCATTAAATAATTAAAGTTAGATTAGTCGAAGAAGAAAATTTAAAAAAATAAAATAATTCAGACTAGACATCGATGAATATTCAAGTCGTCTATCACAGGTTAGAATAAATAAATAATTTCACATTTTAAAGATTGTACACCCTTTATGACGTCAGTGGCAGAACGTGTCAAGGGGTTGACATAACGAACGACAGTTTGACAAGGGCTGAGAAGTAGGGGCGAGTCTGCTGCCAGGGTAGCAAGGTCACAAGGGGGCGGCGGAAAGGGGTAGTATTATAATTCATCGAGGGTAGCGCACTTGCGTCAAACTAGGAAATGTGAGGTGACCAAATATTTTTTTTAAATATTCAAGTTCACAACAAAGGCAGAGATTCAGCAGAATATTATTTTAATGATTATTATAAGCATATTAGAAAATATTTTGGACTTGTTGGATCCGAAACTGCGATGAAACACTAAATGTATTTTCAGCTTCAGATGAATTTTGAAAATAGTGGACTGTAAAACTATACTACTTGATGGAATTAACTAATCATAGATGTGGACAGGTTATGGAGTAAAGGAATTAAGGAAAACCAATTCACTCACCGATGAAGTTGATGTTTAAGTTCTTGAATATTCTTACACATAGTATTATTGACAAACACCACAACAAAAACACTTAGTTTAATTTTATTTAAAAACAACAACAAAACGAACGACCAAATGAGACACTAACGAACGAACACATTTTTTCACATAACTCTTTTCTGTTTCTTGATTGTCACTTGTCTTCAAACTCTGTGTTGTTAAAAACGGAAATCGAATATAGTGAAATGGTTGGATAAGGTAGGAACTGGATGAAAAACAAGAAGGTAAGAACCTAACAAATTATCTCTTTGAAATACAACAGGACTCGATACTGTGATTGTCACATACAGCAACCCTCCACTTGCTACGCCACGCCCCAAGGATTCATGCTAATTTTTATTTGAATAAAATATCGGTATTTCTGGTATTTACGTACCCTGTATAATAATAGACTAACTGCAGACATTTTAAATGAAAAAATAATAATTGTGCTTGTCTGGTCCCGACTAGAAGACGCGTGGGTAGAATTTCGTTTTAGACGAAAATGTCAAGGATTTAAAATCTAGCAATTAATTAAATTATAGTCCTGTTTGAAATGAGAAAGTTTAGATTATATTAATTTATATTTTTTACACGATAAAAAAGCTGACCTTTAACTCTGGTCCTGTCGAATTCATGCAGAATAAATTATTACGTGTCATTCAATTACGTGTTAGTAAAATAAATATTTTGAATTACAAAATTTTCCACGAACGTAATATAAAATTGCAGCTTCAAACGACATAATATCAATGTACTTCAAGGATAAACCCGAACTTTTGAAATCAAAGCTGCTGAATAAATAAATTAAAAATATTTAACATAGACCTTAGCCCTCAGTAAAATTATTCATAAATTAAGGCAGCAAAATAATGAAACAACGAATTTAATTATCCAACACCACGTCACGCAACGTCGACCAACGAACACTCAGTACATTATTGCCCAACGAGGATTAAATGATGTACCAATACATACCACAATATCGGCACTTAAACTTAAAACATTAATACTTGAATATTAATGTTTTAAGTTATATGAATTAATTTGTTTCATCTGAATTTTTATACCCTTAGCTCCTAGTAAATTGTTTTTTTAATCTGTTGATGTACACATACACTGTTATACCCATATCTGAACCCTTTCTCTCGTGATTTATGATAACGATCATTATTTGAGATAGTTTTAATTTGTATACATATTATGTATTATTTTCTCCTTGTTAGTTAATCTTATTAGCGTAATTAATTTAGCATGAAGCGCACTTGAGGTGAAATATCACAAAACTGCGCTATATAAGTTCACTGTTATTATTATTATTATTATCGTTGTTGAATAAATAAACACACATTTCTGTACGCTCTATAAAATTGCCCTGCTGGTGGAAACAGCAAGACTGTCCTAAACTCGGAGCAATAATATACAGGACGGATAGCTTTGCGAAACAGTGTAGTCAGGATTGTTGATTTTTTCCCGACTCAGGCGTGTCTAGGGTTTTCATGAACACACCTTTTTACATCCATTCATAGCACATGTCGATATAATGTTGCGTTTATTTGTACAGCCACTTTTTCACAGTATTGTTTTCAACTAAAATGTAGAATAAAACCTCAAAACCGTTGAGTTATGTCTTATAACAAAACGTATTGGGCGGAGTCGCCGGAGACGCGGGAGCCGGAAAACATGCTTACATACCGAAAAGTGGTGCGAAATTATGTGACAACTTGTTTTGTCTCTTTCTCTATCGCGGTTTACGACGTAAAAACCCGGAGAAAGTGATTTATCGTAAATTTGTATAGGTAAGGTAAAAATATTTAGCTCACTCTCCATATATTTTCTTACTTTCAGGTTTTAAAAGTAGGCTCGAGAAGCGCCTCAATACGGAAAAGACAAAAAACACTCTACTATTGGCCGTAAGAATCTGAATGCTTTAGAATTTATTTACGGCCTCCATGGTCGAGTGGTAAGACGCTCGACTACGAATCCAAAGGTCGCGGGTTCAAACCCGGCGTGCGCCAATAACTTGTATTTAATTAATGTGTGTCATAACACATTTAATTCATTTAAAAATAAAAGTATATTTGTGGCACGTTCCAGAGTGGTATCGCCCTGGTGAAAGACCACCATCCAGAATAGAAACGTTACTTGAAATGGCTTTAGCCGTGTTTGGTGACCAGATCTGAATAGCCAGGTACTTCCCAACCTTCCTCTTCCCAATCTCCTTCCCCTCTCCACTACCTTCAGCCTCACAGCATACCCTATTTTGGGAATGCCATAGTCTCACTGGCTCTAGACGGTTGGGAGCAGTTGAGACTCTTGTGCTGTATTCATACAAAAATAATAAAGAAAATTGTGTTTTATCGGAAAGATAAAATTTTCTATGTATAAATTGAACGCGATGATTTTCGCGATAGACGACTCAAATCAGTTTTCAGTTTCGTTCTAGATTCTGTCAGCATTGTCCCAGAAATCCACAATTTAATAGGTCACCCCACAAGGAGAGCGGGCTGGGAGGCTGCACTCTGCGCCAGTATTAGTCACCGCGATGCGGCAGGCAGGGTGGAACAGGGGGTGGCTACCCTGCCGACCCCTCCACCCTCGGGATGCAAGCGGGCTGCAGCGGAGGCAGCCTGTCCGGGATAAATTTAGCCGTCCTGCGGGAGGGGGCGGGGCGGGGGGCATAGTAATAGTAACGAAAAGTAAGAGTTTGTCCTTCGATATCGCGATGAATGGCGGAGGGGATGTAAACAGTCGACAGTCCACGTTGCAGGATTGCCTTTCTACACACACCAATAATAATAGAATAAAATGACATAATTATCAAATTATGTCATTTTATGAAAAATAAACCTCAAGGACACTTTAAAGTGAAGTAAGGAACCAAAATCAACAAAAAAAAATCAAGAAATTAAATCCAAAATATTAAAATATGTTTAACTTATATTTATTGTATTATAGTTTATTTTTTAGAAATACACTTTAATTTAAAAGTTTTTAACATTAAAACTCAAACTTGAGAGTTTTATTTTTTAATTATAACTAACTAACTAACCATCACGCCGTTTCCCCGCAGGGGTAGGCAGAGACGACGGACCGCCATACAACTCTGTCTTGGCACACACTCTTTGCTTCATTCACATTCATACATCGTCTCTTACATACTCTTCTGTTATTGTTGACTCTTCATGTGACCCAATTCATGTATTTGATTTACTTGATCGTGCCATGCCTTCCTCGGGCGTCCAGGACTTCTTCTTCCATTCAATTTCGCATCGTCGATTCTTTTTCACACTCCTTTCTTCGTTCATTCGTTCTACTTAAGTTATATTCGTCTATTTTATATTTTTTTATACTAGTTACTTTGTACATTTAAGTTTACAAGTATCTAATTATTTCATTTTCTTTTTTGACTAATAATATTTGAACTTAAACACTACTTATTATTTTGATTTACATGCATTTTAAATAATTTTACAGGCTTTTTTTAAATTTATTGATAGGCATAATTTTGATGGTTTCCGGCAGCGCATTATACGATTTCATTCCTTTATATAGTAAGCTGTTTTGGGTGTTGGCTTTATTCTTTTCTGGTAGTCTAATTTCTTTGCACGCCCTTGTATTATACTTGTGAATATCAATATTGTAGATAATTTTGTCAGAAAAATACTCTGGTAACAAGTTGTTCTTCATTTTATGTATAAACATCAATGTGTTCAATGTTAATATAATAATATTTAAGCACATTCAGGCTTTAAACATCAACATTTTTTTTTTACAGTACCTTATGTAATACATGCAGTAACATTAAATATAACAAATAAATATACAACAACAAAAAACAATAGGATAGAAAATGTATAAAAATCGGTAGCAAACAAGTATTTCATGGTAATGTTTCAATGAACAAATTTAAGTATTTCCATTGAATACTTCATTATTAAAGTTGAAGAAAAAGTGCTACGCAAAGGAACTCCAAATAGACTAGTTTCACTTGCCAAGACATGTTTATTTTACGCTCAACAATACATTAATGTTTTAAATTGGTACAAGAAATGAGAAAAATCAAGTAAAGGTGTCGGGAGAATATAAGACGAAAGTGAATGGACGCCCGAAGCGGACGTGGGAAGTGCATCAAATGCTAGAGACCGGTCAAGTCAATGTCGGTACACCAGAATAGTATGTGAGAATGTGAATGATGCAAGAAGCATGTGGCAAGACAGAGTTGTGTGGTCGTCCATTCT
>JAGWCC010001237.1:0-48544 GCA_022651775.1 Drusus annulatus | reverse complement strand
CTTTAATGTTTCCAGTGCAAAGGTTTTCTTTACACTATGCTTAAATTTTACAGTAAAGTCACCAGTATTTAATGAAAGGTGCAGAATGTCACCAGGTCCATAGTAAAAGTGAATAACCTTTTTTCCCTCACATACAACCTGCTCCCCAACAATGTACTGGGACATCTTTTCAGGTAAAAAGGCCCAATCAAAATAGCGTGAGGTAGTAAGCTTTACTCCGCAAAACTCAGTAGGTGTAACAAATTCAAGGTAGTTTTTTGCACGTGTAATAGCGGTGTAAAATAGCCGCTCTTCTTCTTTTATCATCTTGTCCTCCCCTGTTGCAGCAGCCACAATGGACTCACTAGTGGGAAAAACACCCTCAACTAGGTCAACAATATATACTTGGTCAAATTCCATTCCCTTGGATGAGTGTATGGTGGAGATGAATATGTTGCTGTGTGCAGGTTGAACATACCCCAAAAGCTTTGAGCTACCTTTCTCCAAATAATGGTAAAAATCACTAATCGAACTAGTACCTTGGGCTAAAACATCAAGTATTCCTAGCTTGCGTATATTAAGGTCATAACTATATCCGCCCTCACCTTTGGAGGCAAGATATGGATCATAACCAAAATCATTCATTATCATTGGGATAATTTCTTTACCACTACACCGAGCCAAACGTTGGAACTGTGCCTTCATAAACTGTAACCGTGCAGTATGCTTTGTTTGTTCCGGCATAATGGTCAGTATGGATTCAATAACATCTTTGGTGGTTTTTTCCCGGACACTATCCATGGTTTTACGGTTAATGTAGCACCCCAACTTGTAGTAAATTCGATTAAAAGCATTAATATCAGCAGGATTTTGTGCAAACTTAATAAATGATAAAATATCACGAGTTATGTTGTCTTGTAAAATGGAAAAACGCTTGCCACCAACCGAAAAATCAATGTTGTTTTGAATAAGGTGGTTAAAAAGTGGAATCATAGTAAAATTTGAACGGTAAAGAATTGCCATAGTTTTACCCTCTGGCTTGTTTGCCACAGCATCTATAATGTGGGAATACTGGTCAAATAAGCAGCGTGAGCGTGTAAAAAATGGCTTAACACTGGACTTAATAGAGGTGTGCATATACTTTGGTGTTCGGTTTTCCTCATAGCGGGAGCTTGCAAACCAACGTGCAACCTTAACAATTTCAGGGCTGCTACGGAAATTCTCCTCCAAAAGCAACATAGCACTTTGGGGATAATACTCTTTAAATTTATAGATAAGGTTGGGGTATGCACCACGGAACCCATAAATACTTTGGTCCTCGTCACCAACCATTAACAGGTGCTTGTCATACAGCTGTTTTATTATTTCATGCTGAATTAGTGATGTGTCCTGAACCTCGTCAACATGCAGGTATTCATAACGTTCACGCCAATAATCAAGCTCTGGCTGCTTTGTTTTAAGTATGGTGTACGCGTAGGATAACATATCATCAAAATCCATTAAATGATTGTTCTTTTTAAATTCTTTATACAGCTTGTTCAGCAGCACCACGGATTTTATATCAGGGAAGCCTTTACTAAGCTGCTCGTCATCAAGCATCATATTGGTGGCATACCCCAGTGCATTTGAAATTTCGTCCAACGTTTCATCACTAATAAACTCACCAGATATTCCAGAGTAAATGTTTGCAATAACAGCAGCAGATTTAGGCTGCCCACTGGTTCCCATAATATTAGGAATCTGTGTACCACGTCCATTTGCGTAATGAGTTAAAACTTGAAAACAAAAGCTGTGAATAGTTTGAAATGATGGTTTTTGCGGACAAATCTCCCCAAACATTTTATCAAATCGGCGTGACATGTGGTTTGCTGCCTCACGGTTAAAGGTTAATGTGAGTATTTTTTGTGGGTTCAACTTAGCATTAACAATCAGGTGTGCCAAGCGGGTTACCAGTACAGTGGTTTTTCCAGCCCCCGGTACAGCCAGCAGCAGCAGTGTACCCGATTCATTCATAATAGCTTTTTCTTGTTGTTCATTAAAAAGTATCTTGAAATTTTCATTAACATAATCTATAATGTTTAATTGCATAACAATATCGTTCCTTTTTTTGCTTGGCAAGCGTGTACAATATTTTTTGTAGCCATCTAACACTAATTATATACTAATTCTACATTTTTGCATACCCATAATTTTTATTTTGGGGGAATAGTATCTACTTTTAGGAAAGATTAATTTTTTGTGTTTTTTCACTGGTTAGATAAAGTAAAATATGCTATAATGAAAAGCAAAGAACATTCAAAATTGTAAATACTATTCTGGGATTAAAAAATGTACATATTTTTAACTCATCCAAGCATAGCTTGACCTTGTGGAAGTTTCACAGATAGGTAGTATTGACGTTTTATGTAAGGGATTATAAGGAGATGATTGGCATGGGAAATGTAACAATTGATATGGTAAAGTCGGACCCAGAAATATTAACATATATCAGAAAAGCAGATGCGAACCTGTTGGCACTTGGTTATACTGAGCATTCCCTTGCACACCTGGGTAAAGTCTCCCATGACGCTCAGTTGATACTGCAAGGTCTAGGCTACAACCATAGAACATGTGAGCTTGTATGTATCGCTGCATATCTGCATGACATTGGCAATATGATAAACCGTGAAAGCCACGCCCATACAGGTGCAGTAATGGCATTCAACATACTATCACGCCTTGGTATGCCCCCACAGGAAATCGCAATTATAGTAACAGCTATTGGTAATCATGATGAAAAGACGGCGTGCCCAGTGGATGAGGTAGTGTCCGCCCTAATTATTGCAGATAAGTGTGATGTGCGGCGTTCACGTGTACGCAACCGTGACATGATAAAGTTTGATATCCATGACCGAGTAAACTATGCAGTTACAAAGTCGGATATTGTGCTGGACACCACACAAAGGACAATAACGCTCAAGCTTACAATTGATACTGAAATCTGTCCAGTAATGGAGTATTTTGAAATTTTCCTCGGACGTATGATGTTGTGCCGTAAAGCGGCGGAGATGTTAAAGCTAACATTTGGACTAATGGTAAACGGTTTAACCATATTATAGTTGTTTGTATTTTACCCAACCGTAAAAGCAAAATGGATAGGAGATGTTATTTAGATGGAATACAGGGATAATATTAAAAATGGTCAGGCAACTTCTATCTTAGGGTATGGTTGTATGCGTTTCCCACTAAAAGGTGGGCAGGTAGATATGGTAGAAACACAAAAGCTTGTTGAAACAGCCATTGTAGGTGGTGTAAACTATTTTGACACTGCATATATATACCATGGTGGAAAAAGTGAAGAGGTAGTGGGCAAGTGCTTAGATAACCTGGGAATGCGGGATAAGGTCACACTTACAACCAAGTTACCAACATTCATGGTAAGCAAGGAAACTGATATTGAACGCTTTTTCGTAACACAACTAAAACGCCTTAATGCTGAAAAAATTGATTATTACCTCCTGCATATGTTGGCGGATAAGTCCACACTAGAAAAAACTCAAAAGTTTGGACTGGATAAATGGGTGGAACAGCGCAAAAAGCAGGGCGACATTGGTCAGTTTGGCTTTTCTTTTCATGGAACTAACGAAAACTTCAAGCAGCTAGTGGATGCCTATGGTGATGATAATTTTTGGGATATTACACAGATACAGTACAACTATCTGGATGAGGCTAGCCAAGCAGGAAAAAATGGTCTAGAATATGCCAGCTCCAAGGGGTTACCAGTAGTTGTTATGGGACCGCTGAAAGGTGGACGTCTTGCAGCACCAAAGGTTAACCTTCCACAGAATGCTGACCCTGTGTGGCTTGCCCTGCGTTGGGTCTATTCCCACCCACAGGTTACAGTGGCACTTTCTGGTATGTCTACCATGGAACAGGTGGTGGATAATCTGCGTTACTGCAATTCCAGCCATATATCCAGCCCGCTTACACAGGAGGAAGTGGGGGAGATAAAGTTTATTAAAGATGCTATACTAAAACACTTTAAAATTCCCTGCACAGCTTGTGGTTACTGTATACCATGTCCAGTAGGCGTGGACATTCCAGCGTGTTTTTCCACCTACAACAGCACACATGAGGGATACTTAAAAACATTGGCAAAGTATTTGCGTGACACAGGTAGCTATGGCAAAAACCCGGGTAATGCTGGAAAGTGTATAAAGTGTGGAAAGTGTGAAAAAAACTGTCCCCAATCAATTAAAATTTCGCAGGAACTTACAGTAGTGTCCAAGAAATTGGAGGGAATAGGATATAAAATAGCAAAGCTAATTGCTCGCAGTAGGATGACATAGTTTTGTCAACAAAACATAAGCTTGAAACAATACTAACAAAGCAAACAAAATCTTATCAAGAAAGGGTTGAGAATAAATGAGTGCAATCAACTATAACAATACAAAAGACAGAATATTACTTTGTGCAATTGATTTATTTGCACAAAAAGGCTACTCGGAAACATCAATACGTGAAATTGCACTTGCCTCAGGGATAAAGGTAAGCTCCATATATAACCACTATGAGTCCAAAGAAACAATACTGGATTGTGTACTTGATGTGTTCACATCCAAGTCGGAGCAAAGGCTGGAAAAATACAGGGTATTTGATGTGCAAAATATTACAATGGATGCAGATACATTGATGGAACTGCTTTTTTATAAGTTTGATGATGAGGACATGGAGATAATGCTAAAACTAATTCGCATTGTCCAAATGGAAAAATACAAAAATATACTCTTTCAGGAATATGCAAAAAGTCATATAATTATGGGAAGCTTTATTCCGCTTAGGATATTTTTTAACAAACTAATTGATAGTGGAAGGGTTGCACCATTCTCAGTAGATTTGGTATGTACAATGATGACAGCAACTCTACAAATGTTTAGTGACTTTAGCTGTTTTGGAACTAATGAGATGCTGGATGAGGCTGGTGCCCCATTACAAGATATAAATATGTTTACAACATTAAGATACATAATGCAACTGCTAATTGACAACAAATTGGGTTAATGCATTTACTTCAAAGGTGTAATTTAAGGAGATATTTACTTGAATAAAATTAAAAAAAATGACATAGTTACAATGGAGATTATTGACGTTACTAATGAAGGTATGGGTGTTGGTAAGGTTGAAAATTTTGTTGTGTTTATACCCTTTACCGTTACTGGGGATACAGTTGTAGCTAAAATTGTAGGGGGTTAAAAAGGTTTTGCTTATGCTCGCATTACCAATATAATTAAACCATCAATATATAGAATTAATACCCAACAGGACTGCAAAGTATTCCAAAAATGTGGTGGTTGTAGCATGCGCCATATTGACTATGCCTATGAACTTAAACTAAAACAGATGTGGGTAAAAAACTGTCTTACCCGTATTGGCGCAATAGATGTGGATGTTTGTGAAACAGTGCCCTCACCCCAAGTTACACGTTACCGCAATAAAGCAATTTTGCCAGTGGGGCTGGATTCGGACAATAATGTAGTGGTTGGTTTTTATCGCACTAACAGCCACGATATTGTACCATGTGAGGATTGCCTGCTACAACCTACTGAATTTACTACAGTTGCCAATATATTCAAAGATTGGTTAAATAAAATAATAAAAAATTGGGGAAATAGTACACCACTAATATATAATGAACTAAAACATATTGGGCTAGTTCGCAGTATTTACATGCGCAGGTCCAGCCAAACACAAAAGTTAATGGTATGTATAGTTATAAATGGTGAAAATATACCGAATATTCAAACATTTATTAATATGGTTAAATCAACTGACCTAGTGGATACTATCCTTCTTAATATTCATACAGAAAAAACCAATGTCATGCTCAGCAGCAACTTTAAAACCATAGATGGCACAGGTTATTTAAATGATAATCTTGCAGGTGTCCCAGTTAAAATTTCCCCTGGTGCATTTTTCCAGGTTAACCATGCAGCAACGGAGCTTCTTTACAATTGTGCCAAAACTAGGGCAGTGTTTAATGGTACGGAGTCATTGCTGGATTTGTATTGTGGGGCGGGTACAATTGGACTATCAATGGCGGACAGTGTGCACCAGCTTACAGGCGTTGAGGTGGTGGCCGCCGCAGTGGATGATGCCAAGCACAATGCAGCAGCAATTGGTGTGAAAAATGCAGATTTTATTTGTGGTGATGCCACACTGGTTTTACCAACATTAAACACGCTAAAAAATCCTATTGTAATACTGGACCCACCACGCAAAGGGCTAGAGCCGGAACTTATAAATACTATTACAGATAGCCTTATGCCTGACAAAATAATATATATTTCCTGCAATCCTGCAACACTGGCACGGGACTGCAAACTTTTTGTGCAACAGGGCTATACCGTAATGTCCGTCCACCCCCACGACCTTTTCCCACGAACCAATCACGTGGAGTGTGTGGTTTTGCTCCAGCGTATCGAAAATCAGTAAGCCAAAGCCTTACACACCCAAAAGAAAGTTGGAGCTAATTTATGTGGCAGTATGAAGCAGTGAACGATTGGCATACAATCAGCCTCCACGATTGTAGAGTTACAACCATTACACAAGTGGGGGAGGATATTGTCCTTGCATTCTCGGATGGGTACTGGATTGGGCAGGATAATCCCAACAACTCTTTTGAAAAGACCCTTAGCACAGGGGAGTCAACCCTTACACTAACAAGGGCTAACTGTGAAAAAATTGAGCTAGAAGATAGTGAAATAACTTGGAAAGAGCTTTGCTTGCGAATAAATGTGGATAAATGTGAGTTTGAATGTATTATTGAGCATCATTATGCCAACAAATGTAAGTATGAGGGCTGGCTTTGCATGGATAAACACCCATACCACCTTGATTGCTATTTGGAATTTTCAAGAGGTGTGGATATCTATAACTGGAATGAGATACTGGAGTCAAAACCTTGGTAAATTTAAACAGGCAACATTGGAGGGAAAGTATGAAAATCACCGCCTTGGTGGAAAATGAAAGTAGTGGAGAATTAAAGCCAAAACATGGCTTGTCCCTATATATAGAAACTCAGAGCAATAAAATTCTATTCGACCTAGGTTCGGACAATACACTACTTACTAATACCAAAATTAAGGGAATTGACCTTTCTCAGGTGGATACAGTCATTATTTCTCATGGACATGTTGACCACGGTGGTGCATTAAAACGCATTCTACAAATTAATTCAACTGCCAAAATCTATGTTCAAAGAAAAGCCTTTGAACCACACTATACTAAAGTGTTTTTCCTAAAAATCTCCGTAGGGCTGGACTCCGAACTGCAAACTCACCCACAAGTTGTCCTACTGGACGGTGAATATAATATCAATAACAACCTAAAATTAATTATGGCAAACCAAACAAAAAAATCCTACTCAACTGCCAATGATTCACTCTACACAACATCAGGCAGGGATACTTTTGAACATGAGCAGAACTTGATAATAAAGGACACCCGCACCGCACTAATCATGGGCTGTGGTCATACAGGCATTGTCAACATTTTGGACAGTGCCCAACGGTATAACCCTACACTTTGCATTGGTGGCTTCCACTTGTTCAACCCATTAACGGGAAAAACCGTCTCCACTAGCCATCTAAAGCAAATAGCAAATGAACTTCAAAAAAATCCCAGCATACAATTTTACACCTGCCACTGCACAGGGAAGTCTGCATACAATTTTTTGGCAGAACAAGTCACCAACTTACATTATCTATCTTGCGGTGAAACAATTGAGGTGTAATATAAGCTTTAATCAACATTTGACAGGGTTAATAGCTTGACATAGTAGCAAATTTAGCCATAGCTATTTACAAATAGTTATAAAAAGGTATAATGGTTAGTAGATATTGGGGCATTACGGCTAGATTTGTGTGGATAATGATGATGTTTCACTCCAGCTCACCAATATTCCTGAAGATAATTAAAAAAAGATTTGAGGTGTATTCGTGAGCAAAACGGCAAAGTATAGCCTAATTTTAATAATAACAACCCTTCTTTCAAAGGTGCTAGGCTTTGCACGTGATATTTCCCTTGCCTATAAATACGGTACAGGCGACATTGCACAGGCTTACATTGTGGCATTTTCAATCCCAACTATCATATTTGCGGGCATTGGTGCTGCCATAATTACAAGCTTTATACCGATATATACAAGTATACAACAAAAAAAACCCAACCAACTTAAACCTTTTATGGATAATATAATGAGTATAGTTTTAGTGCTATCATCTATAATGCTTGGAATATTCCTCATTTTTGAACGTCAAATTGTGCAGTTGTTTGCCATCGGATTCGAGGGTGAACTTCTCAGCATTACCATAGAATTTTCCCGCATTATGGTGGTTACAATACTAATGATTGGTATGTCCAATATTTTACAGGCTTTCCTACAAATACATGGCAACTACTTTATTATAGGAATTGTAAGCATTCCAATGAATGTGTTTATTATTGCAAGCATTTTGTATTCCACTAACGAAAACTACCAGGTTATGGGCTGGGGAATAGTTGTAGGCTATATGGCATCACTAATTATGCTGCTTACATCCGCACGGAAAGAGGGCTTTAGCTACGCACCATACATCAACCTAAAAAGCAGTTATATTCCTAAGTTGTTACAGCTAGTTGGTCCAATATTCCTAGGCAAAACGGTTATGCAGTTTAACACAATGATTGACCGAACACTAGCAACTACCCTTGAAACAGGGGGTGCGGCAGCCCTAAGCTATGCCAGCCGGGTAATGGGTATGGTTATGTCAATTTTTGTGCTCTCCCTTACAACAGCAATTTTCCCGGAACTTTCCCGCCTAAATGCTAAAGGAAGCATGAAGTCCTTAAAACAGCGTACAATAAGCAATATTGGGGTTACCACACTAATAGTTCTACCTATTTCAGTGGGGATGATTATTCTTTCACACCCAATTATACAAATTATGTTTTAGCGTGGGGAGTTCAATCCAAATGATGTAATTGTAACAGCAGAATCCTTGTCGTATTACTGCATCGGGCTAGTTTTTTTCAGCATCAAGGATGTACTCACCAATGTTTTTTACGCACTTCAGGACACAAAAACCCCCATGATAAATACAGGAATTTCCTTACTTGCAAACATTATTATCAACCTTATTTTAATCGTACCACTCAAGCATATTGGTCTAGCACTTGCCACCAGCATTTCTGGTATTATGACAATGTTTATGTTGGCTTTTTCCCTACGGAAGAAGTTGGGTCTAATGGGATTCGGCAAACTTACCAAGAGTATGATAAAGATGGTTGCGTCATCTGCAATTATGGGAATAGTCGTTTATTTGATGTATATTGGAATGATAAAGGGTCAAGAACTATCAACCTTTTTCATGTTGCTAAACCTAGTTGTTATTACAATCGTTGGCGGGCTCAGCTACTTTATGGCGTTAATTCTGTTTAAAACTCAGGAGATGGGTCACCTAGTAGTTGGCGCATACAATATGTTTAAAAGACGCAGTTAATTACTACGAGTATATGAAAATCCCCTACCTCACTTTTAAAATAATGAGGTAGGGGATTTTTGCAAATATTTGAAAAACAGGAGTTTAAAAAATAATTCCAACTACAATTCAAGTAAATTAATTTACAAATAACAATAATAATTATATAGGATTAAAGTAGATATTTTAAATTAAAAAAAGGTGTTTTGGATGGTACAAAATGTCCGATTTATGGCACAATATTACCCCATTTCGGATGCCTATTGATAACTTTTTGTACTTATTTGGAACAATTTGAGCACTTTTAGCCAACTTTTCGACCTAGTGAGTAACAACTAAAAATACTACAAGACGGCTGTATAGAAGAGTAATATTAAAGAATTTGGCTGATAAATACTAAACTAAATTTCAAAAAACATCAATAATTAACACAAAAACAGCACTTTTTTCATTAAATTAGGGCTAAAATCAACCCTTTTAAAACACCTCAAAACCGCCTTTACAGGTGCTTTTGGCAGCATAAATCTTTGCCTTTTGGAACAGCTCACCCAAAAGCATAAAACCTATAAAACTGCACTACGCCTAAGTTTACCGTTAAGTGTTCTTGGCAAACTGTCCACAAAATCAATAATTCTGGGTATTTTACAGGGTGAAATGTGACTTTTCATCAAATTAGCTTTAAAATGACTTTTTAGCTGCCAAAACCACCCCTTTAGAGGTACTTTTGGCAGCCTAAATCTTTGACTTTTGGAACTGCTTACCCAAAAACGCTAAACCTGTAAAACGGCATTATGCCTAAGTTTACCGTTAAGCGTTCTTGGCAAACTGTCCACAAAATCAATAATTCTGGGTATTTTATAGGTTGAAATGTGCCTTTTCATCAAATTAGCCTTAAAATGGACATTTTAGCCACCAAAACCACCCCTTTAGAGGTACTTTTGGCAGCATAAATCTTTGCCTTTTGGAACTGCCTGCCCAAAAACGTTAAACCTATAAAACCGTATTACGCCTAAGTTTACCGTTTAGAGTTCTTGGCAAACTGTCCACAAAATCAATAATTCGGGGTATTTTATATGGCGAAAGGTGGCTTTTTACAAACTGCATAAGTTCAAGCTTTAGCTCGTCACTCCCGCTAAAATTAGGGTTAAGAATAATGGTTGCCTTTACAACATTCCCACGTGTAGGGTCTGAAAATGCTGTCACAGCGCCATCTAACACAGCAGGGTGCAGCAACAATGTACTCTCCACCTCAAATGGGGCAATGCGGTACCCACAGGAATGTATTACATCATTCTTACGCCCAATAAACCAAAAGTAGTTACTTTCATCACGCCACGCAATATCACCAGTGTAGTACATATTGTTGGCAAACAGCTCTTCTGTGGAGTTAGTGTTGGCATAATGCAGGAAAAGTCCAATGTTATTTGTGGGGTTACGTACAATAATCTCGCCAATTTCCCCAGTTAAAACGCTGTATCCGTCAGCATCCACAATATCAATGTCATATAGTGGTGTAGGTCGCCCAATTGAGCCAGCACGTGGAACATCTCCAAAAAAGTTTACTGTAAGCAGGGCGGTTTCACTCTGCCCAAAACCCTCCCGCAGGGCTAAACCAAGGGATTTTGACCATTTGGTATAAAGCTCAATTGATAGTGGAGCACCTGCAACAGTGGTTGAGCGTAGACAGGTACAATCGCTAACAGCAAACCCAGCATCCAAAAGCCCAGTGTAAATATTAGGCAGCCCACATAAAGATGTGATATTAAATTTATTAAAAAGGGGTACAATCTTCTTGAAGTTGGTAAAACTTCCATCATAGGCAAAAACGGCGGCACCGCAAAACCACTGCCCATACATCTGCCCAAAGCTCCACTTTGCCCAGGCACAATCGGCAACAGTCCAGTGCAAATCTTTATGTGTTAAACCCTGCCATAAGGCTGCGGTTTGTATGTGTGCCAAAGGGTATGAGTAGTGGTGAACAACCATCCTAGCATTATCTTGTGTGCCAGATGTGAAGTAGATAACCATAGGGTCAAAGGAGCTGGTATTAACCCTTGGTGGCAAAGCCTCTTTAGCAATGAAGGTGTTAGAAAGTGGCGCAAATTCGCATCCATCAAGGTCACTGTCCACAAGTATCTTGGTGAAAGTGCTGTTAGATAAACCGTTTAGCACACTGAAAGTGCTTAGGTGTGACATGGTTAGAACAAAGTCAGGGTTAACACATTCCACACGCAGTAGCAGCTCCTGCTGGGGTAGTTCGTGGGAAAGTGGTACAGCCATAGCACCCAACCGGTGCAATGCAAGCAACACTACCCAAAAGCTATAGTTCCTACCTAGGCTTACTACCACCTTGCTGCCGTGGGCCACCCCACATTTTTGTAGTGATATTGCCATGTTACAGGCATATGTATGCATCTGCTGGAAGGTGAATGTTTTGCCTTCGCCCTCAGCATTAGCCCAAACAAGTGCTGTACCAGTAGGATTTTGTAGTGCTAAAACTTCAAGAACATCATATGCAAAATTGAAGTTTTCCGGGGGTGTTATTTGTCCGCCATCCATTTTGTTTATTTGCGGGAAATAGTTCAAGTATAAGGGTTGCATAATTATCCTACCTTCCATCAGAATCTATTGAGGTTTCCTTAACATTGTGGCTTGTATGCCCCATAACAATGGCCAAAAACACACACTCCTAGTCACCTACAGCAATCATGGCATGTCCACGGGTAGAGTCGTAAAAAATGGTTTCTCCAGCACTTAAAATTTCGGTATGGTGCTCCAGCTGAACCTTTAGTTGTCCGCTGAGAATGTAGTTAAACTCCTGACCTTCGTGGAAGGAAAGGTGCATTGGGGCGTCCTGCTCGTGCTGTAAAAAAGGTGCCTTAACTAGGAAAGGCTGTGCCAATTTATCCTTGAACATACTGGCTAAATGCTGGTACTCAAAGCCTTCACGCCGTTTGATAGGTAGTACGCGCCCTGCACGTACAACGGTGTAAAAAGAGAGTTTTGGCGAATCTCCTGTAATGATTTCCACAATATCCACACCAAAAATTTTGGCGCAAGAGTTAAGAAAAGTAAAGGAAAAATCGCTTTGTCCAGACTCCAAAAAAAGGTACTCATCCTCAGTAATGCAGCACTGCTGCGCCATTGAATCGGTGGAAAGCTCCAAAATCTCACGCAAAGTGCGAATTCTGCTTGCAATTTCTTGAATTTTGTAATCCATAACTTCACCTCATAAATATATTTTATCGGCACCATGCCAACAAAAAAACCCCGCCCCTGACGATTAATCAGGGGCGAGATTCTTCCCGCAGTACCACCCATTTTGCACACTATAAAAACAGTATGCCACTTGAAAGAACAGCGAAAACACTGTCCTAGAACCATAACCCAGTCAACGGGAACTAAACTACACTGCTGGCGCAGTTCATAAAGTTAGCTCCAGGGTGATAACCTAGCCTAAGCTATCTCCTACATCTCATCAAACTGTAGGTTCTCTGTAAAATAGCGGGTAAAGGATAGGTGTCCCTGTCATAGCCTATTAAATATTTGTATTATATCATATTATAATGAATTTTACGTGCTAAGTCAATAGCATAGTTGAAAACCTATGAAAAGAGTGTTTTAGAGGGTAAATTGCCAAAAAATTACAGTTTAAAAAGGTTTAAATTACCCTTAATTTGCTTAAAAAAGGATGTTTTTTTCGTAAATTTAGCGTGTTTTTCAATACTTTATTTAATAAATATCAGGCAAAGTATAGACAGTAAACCTGATATAATGCGATTTAAAGTAAATTTAATAAATACTCATGGGGGCGAAAAAGTACCGAAAAATGCTCTAAAATGACCTAATTGGTCTCAAAGCTTACCCAAAAGTGATGAAAAAGGGTTGATAAGGGACAAAGAAGGGGTGGTTTTTTACCATTTGTCACTAGGGTGATTACGACAAATATATCAATATTAACAATATAAAGCTAATATTAATATATTGTATCAAGAATAATATTTAAATACAACTAATATAAGTATTTGCTTTGGAGGTAAATTGTATGGTCAAAAATAAAAGTTGAGTAAGATAATTTATAGTCAGATAGTGTGGATGGGTTAGCCAATACTTGCTGGTTTGCTTTAAGGCGGATTGGCTGCAAAACATGCAAATAAATGTATTGATATTTATGCCAAAATTAAGTATAATGGTAGACAGTGATAAAATTATTGTGAGGTGTAGATAATGAACAACAACTATGTAATCATGACTGATTCGGTGAATGATTTATCCCGCGACTTCCTACAAAAGGAAGAGATACAGGTGCTTAGTCTGCGTTATACAATTGACAACAGAGAATATAAGATAACAGATGGGGAACAAAGTCAGGAAGATTTTTTGGCTGGCATGAAAAAAGGAGTTATAGCACAAACATCAATGGTTAATGTCCAAGAGGCAATTGATGAGATGAAAAAAATTTTAGATAGTGGTAAAGATATTCTTCATATTGCATTTTCATCAGCACTGAGTGGTAGCTGTAACAGTGCAATGTTGGCAATGGAGGAGCTGGCACCCAAATATCCAGAACACAAAATATACGTTATAGACTCATTGTGTGCAACAGCAGGGCAGGGGCTAATGGTTAGGTATGCTACCAAACTGCGTGCAGAGGGCAAAGACATTGACTATGTGGCAAGGGAGATTGAAAGGCTTAAACAAAAGTTTGCCATATACATTACAGTAGATGACCTAATGCACTTTAAACGTGGGGGAAGAATTTCACCAACGGCAACAGTGCTGGGAAGTGTGCTGGGGGTTAAACCACTGATTAACATTACACCCGGGGGCATAGTAGAATCATGTGGTAAGGCAAGGGGCAGAAAAGCAGCAATTGCGGATATTGCAAAAGGGTTAAAAGTAAAGATTGACCTAGATGTATACAACTGTGTACAGATTGGGCATGGAGATGCACTGGAGGATGCCAAGATGCTGCGTGATGCACTAATGAGTGCTATACCAAGTATTGAGGTGGAGATTAGCTGCATTGGGCAGGTTGCAGCAGCACATGCGGGGTAAGGTGCATTGGTAGTGGGCTTTGTGGGGGATAGCCGCAGCGCTTAATAGAACAGGGTAAATATAGTGGAGGTGTTATTGATGGAGAGCCTTAAAAACATGAGTAGAGAACAGCAGATTACACTGCTGGATGGACTTAACATTCGGTACGAACAGATAATGAAAAAAGGGTTAAAGCTAGATATGTCACGGGGGAAACCTTGCACAGAGCAGCTGGAGCTTTCCATGGATATGTTAAACATTATGGGTGAAAACACACAAATGGTTGGTGTGGAAGGTATTGATTACCGAAATTATGGAATACTAGATGGAATAGTTCCTGCAAAAAAACTGATGGCACAGATAATGGAGATTGAGCCAGAGAATGTTATAATAGGTGGGACCTCCAGCCTGAACCTAATGTATGACACCATTAGCCGAGGAGTGACCCATGGAATGCTGAACTCCCCACAGCCATGGGGTAAGGAGGAAGAGGTAAAATTCCTTTGTCCATGTCCTGGGTATGATAGGCACTTTGGGGTGAGCGAGCATTTTGGATTTAAGCTTATTCCCATTGGTATGGATGCAGATGGTCCAGATGTTGCACAGATAATGGAGTTAGTCAAAAACGACAGCAGCATAAAAGGTATGTGGTGTGTGCCAAAGTACAGCAACCCTACAGGGATAACCTATAGCTACGATGTGTGTGAACAGCTAGCTAAGCTACGTCCAGCGGCACCAGACTTTACAATTTTTTGGGATAATGCATACTGTGTTCACCACCTGTATGAAGAAAAGCAGGATAGTTTACCAAACATGCTGGAGCTGTGTGCAAAGTATGGTAATGAAGATATGGTGTTAATGTTTGCATCTACATCTAAAATGTCATTTGCAGGTGCGGGGGTATCAGCAATTGGGGTAAGCCTTGCCAATATAGTGTATATCAAAAAGATGATGGCAGTGCAAACAATTGGGCATGATAAGGTGAACCAGATTAGGCACAGTCTATACTTTAAGGATGAACAGACAATTAAACAGCATATGCAAAAACATGCGGAAATTCTGCGTCCTAAGTTTGAAAAGGTACTGGGGATACTTGACCAAGAGCTAAGCGGGTGGAATATTGCAAAATACACACGTCCAAATGGCGGGTACTTTATATCGCTGGATGTTGTGGTTGGCTCCGCCAAACGGGTAGTGGAAATGTGCAAGAATGCAGGTGTAGTGATGACATCGTCGGGGGCAACCTTTCCATATGGGGTAGACCCAGAGGATAGCAACATTCGGATTGCACCGTCCTTTCCAACGCTTGAACAGCTGGAAAAGGCAATGCTGTTGCTGTGCCTGTGTATACAGATTGATAGTTTACGGGTGAGCCTTGGTCAAAAATAATTAGGGGCAAAGTTGAGCAGGAAAGCGGCGGGCAACCTTTCCATATGGGGTAGACCCAGAGGAGAGCAACATTAGGATTGCACCGTCCTTTCCAACGCTTGAACAGCTGGAAAAGGCAATGCTGCTGCTGTGAATGTGTATACAGATTGACAGCCTACGAGTGAGCCTTAGTCAAAAATAATTAGGGGCAAAGTTGAGCAGGAAAGCGGCGGGCAACCTTTCCATATGGGGTGGACCCAGAGGAGAGCAACATTTGGATTGCACCGTCCTTTCCAAGGCTTGAACAGCTGGAAAAGGCAATGCTGTTGCTGTGCCTGTGTATACAGATTGACAGCCTACGAGTGAGGCTTGGTCAAAAATAATTAGGAGGTATAATATTGCACGATAAATATGTAAGTCCATTGTCCACACGATACGCCTCCAAAGAGATGCAGCAACTGTTTTCCAATTCTTTTAAGTTTAAAACATGGCGTAAGCTTTGGGTAGCCTTGGCAAAATCACAAAAAGAGCTGGGGCTCCCAATATCCCAAGAGCAGGTGGACGAGCTGGAAAGTTTTGTGGACGACATTAACTATGATGTTGCACAGGAGCGGGAAAAGCTAACACGCCATGATGTTATGAGCCATGTTTTTGCCTACGGTGAGCAGTGCAAGAAGGCAAAGGGGATTATACACCTTGGTGCCACTAGCTGCTATGTTGGGGATAATACGGACATTATTGTTATGAAAAATGCATTAACTATAGTATTGTCGAAGTTGGTATGTGTTATTAATATGTTGGGGAAGTTTGCAGCACAGTACCATGACCTACCAACACTGGCATACACACACTTACAGCCAGCACAGCTGACAACAGTGGGCAAGCGAGCCACCCTGTGGATGTCGGAACTGCTGATGGATGTGAAAGAGGTAGAATACCGAATTTCCCAGCTGGAGCTACTGGGGTGCAAGGGTACAACTGGAACACAGTCCAGCTTTTTGGAGCTATTTCATGGGGATAAGGCAAAGGTGGATAAGCTTGATGAGCTGATTGCACAGCAGATGGGCTTTAGTAAAACGGTTGCAGTTTCCGGTCAAACATACTCACGCAAGGTGGACTATCAGTCCTTGGCAACACTTTCCGGGATTGCACAGAGTTGTAGCAAGTTTTCCTACGATATGCGAATTTTGCAGGGGTTTAAGGAAGTTGAGGAGCCTTTTGGCAGTGAACAGATTGGTTCATCAGCAATGCCATATAAACGCAATCCTATGCGGTGTGAACGTATTACGGCACTATCCTGACACATAATTGTAAACGCCCAAAATGGCGCCTTTACAGCTGCTACGCAGTGGTTTGAACGTACGCTAGATGACTCCGCCAACCGTCGATTATCCGTTTCGGAAGGTTTCCTGGCAACTGATGCAGTGTTAAACATTATGTTGAGTGTATGTGAGAATCTGGTGGTTTATCCTAAGGTTATTGCTAAAAGGGTGGCAGAGGAGCTACCATTTATGGCTACAGAAACAATCTTAATGCAGGCAGTGTTAAAGGGTGGAGATAGACAAAACTTGCACGAAAGACTACGCAAACACAGTATGGACGCTGCACATGAAGTGAAGGCAAATGGTAACGTTAATGACTTGCTTAAGCGAATTGCAGGGGACAAGCAGTTTAACATGACCTACCAAGAGCTACTAGAGGTGATAAATCCACAAAAATTTGTGGGACTAGCACCTAACCAAACACTTGAATTTATTGAAAAAAATGTAAATGAAGTTGTGGACAAATACAGGTCACTTTTAGGGCAAACATCCCAATTGGAAGTGTAGAAAAAAATATAAGTGAAAAAATACGAAAATATTTGACATTTAGAAGATTTTAGCTTATAATACGTCGGGAAGATGTTGTGCTACTTAACAAAAAGATGATAAACAATACACTAAAAAACAACATCAATTTAGGAGGATTGTAGATGAAAAAAAGGTCAATTAGCACTTTTATTATAATTCTACTGTTAACAATAGCAATGGGAGTACTTACGCTTACAGGCGTTTATACCCAGTTTGGTGACGTTAGAACTACTAATATTAAAAGTGTAAATGATATCCGTTGGGGAATTGACATTAGGGGCGGCGTAGATGTTACGTTTACTGTGCCTGAGGGACAAGCTGTAGGTCCAAACGACCTAGATAAAGCACGCTCAATTATGGAGTCACGCCTAATTACACTAAATATTACAGACTATGAGCTTTACTCGGATTCTTCCAAGAATCGTATAATAGTTCGTTTTCCATGGAAGTCCGACGAGGTTGACTTTAACCCCGAACAAGCTATTAAAGAGCTTGGGGAAACAGCACGTCTAACCTTTAGGGAGCAAGCTAAGCAGGACAGAGCGGGTGCTCCAACAGGTATTACAGCAGAAAATATAGTGTTAGAAGGTAAACATATTGCACGCGCTGTGGCATCATATGATGCTAAAACGGGGCATTATGTACAGCTGGAGCTGAGCAAGGAAAATGCTGATGATGGTAAAAATGGTGTTCAGCTTTTTTCCGATGCAACCCAGCGTCTTTCACTAGTGCCTGAACAAGATGGCAAAGTGATTTCTATCTGGATGGATGACAACATGATTAGTGCACCTGTTGTACAGTCACATATTAAAGATGGAATAGCACAGATTTCCGGTAACTTTACTGCACAGGAAGCAAAAGATTTGGCAACAAAGATTAATGGTGGTGCGCTACCATTTAAGCTAGAAACATCAAACTACAGCTCCATTGCACCAACACTTGGCATGGGTGCAAAAGATGCAATGGCAACAGCAGGCATTATTGCTTTTGCACTTATTGGGCTGCTTATGATTACACGTTACCGCCTTCCTGGTGTTGTTGCGATGATTTCACTTGCAGGGCAGATGATACTAACACTTAGCGTTTTAACTGGGTTTTATGGCCCTTTCCCAAGCTTTACATTAACACTACCTGGGCTTGCGGGCATAATCCTTACACTAGGATTTGGTGTAGATGCTAACGTTATTACAGCGGAGCGTATCAAGGAAGAGCTTGCAGCTGGACGTAGTGTACCACGTGCGGTGGATAATGGATTTACCAGTGCTTTTTCCGCAATACTAGATGGTAATATAACAGTTATCATTGTGTCAATTGTGCTAATGTCTGCATTTGGAATACCTGATAGTGGATTTGGTACCATATTTGGTTGGTTGTTCCGTCCATTTGGTACAGCAATGGCAGGCTCAATCTATTCATTCGGTGTAACCATGCTCATAGGTGTATTAATAAACCTATTCATGGATATGTTTGTGTCTAGAATTATGTTGCAGTCTGTAGCGTCATACAAACCGCTGCAAAACCCAACGTTATATGGGGGTAAGGAAAATGTTTAGTTTTACAAAAAATTTAAAATACTTCCAGATAATTTCCATGATTATTATTGTAGCTGTTTTAATATATGCTGCGGTTTTTGGAGTAAGCCTTGACATTCAGTTCAAGGGTGGTTACATTATTAGCATGTCCTACGAGGGTGAGCTTAATGATTCTGAGTTGGCGGATACAATTAAGGGTATTGTTGGTGGTGAGGTTAATGTGCAGCGTGCCGAGGAAGCTGTTACAGGAAAAACCTTAGTTAATATATCACTGGCAGTAGACAAGGGACTTGAGATTGAAGAGCAGCTAGAGCTTGAGAGTGCGGTGAAAGAATCTTTCCCAGCAAACAACTTGGAAACAGTTTCAGTTACAAGTGTAAACCCAACAGTAGGAGCTGACTTCCTTAAAAAAGCTATAGTTGCTGTTATTGTTACATCAATACTAATGGTTTTGTTCATTGGTTTTAGGTTTAGCAAGATTGGTGGAACATCAGCAGGTGTATTTGCAGTAATAGCACTATTACATGATGTATTCATTGTTACAGCAGTATTTATAGTTGGCAGAATCCCACTTAATGACCTGTACATTGCTGCTGTATTAACAATACTTGGTTACTCGCTAAATGACACCATTGTAATATATGACCGTATACGTGAAAACCAAGCACTGATGCCACGCAAACCTGTTAAGGAAATTGTGGATTTATCAATTAACCAATCCTTCTCCCGTGCAGTAGTAACAAGTGTCGCAACTGTTTTGGCTATGTCTGTTGTTGCAGTTATTGCTATACAAAACCAAGTTGACACAATTGTAACCTTCTCCGTTCCCATGATAATAGGTATGCTGTCTGGTACCTACTCATCAATCTGCCTAGCTGGTCCAATGTGGGCACAGTACCAATCAAATAAAGCTGCTAAGTAATAGCTAAAACAATATCCAAAAGCAATGAAAGTTAGATTTGCTTTTGGATATTGTTTGTTCAAAATATTTTTAATTTACACTTGTAAAATGAATACCATTATGGTATAATTTAATTAACCTAAAAGATATGTTAAATCAGTACTCTATTAACATATTTAAGGAATGTTTTTTAGATGAAAAGGAGAAATTTAAATGAAAAAATTTGTATGTACAATTTGTGGATTTGTTCACGAAGGTTCCGATGCTCCAGATGTCTGTCCGCTTTGCAAGGCTCCTAAAGATAAATTCAGCATTATGCCAGACGGAGAACTAGGCTGGGCTGACGAACACCGTGTTGGCATTGCTAAGGGTGTTGACGCTGAAATCATTGAAGGTCTACGCATGAACTTTGAGGGTGAATGCATGGAAGTTGGTATGTACCTTGCAATGAGCCGCCAGGCTGAGCGCGAAGGTTACCCTGAGATTGCTGAAGCTTACAAACGTTATGCTTTTGAAGAGGCTGACCATGCTTCTCGCTTTGCTGAGCTACTTGGTGAAGTTCTACATGCTGACACAAAGAAGAACCTACAGATGCGTGCTGACGCTGAACGTGGTGCATGTGAAGGTAAGAAAAAGCTTGCTACACGTGCTAAGGAGCTTAACCTTGATGCTATTCATGACACTGTTCATGAAATGTGTAAAGATGAAGCACGCCATGGTGCTGGTTTTGTTGGACTACTTAACCGTTACTTTGGTAAATAAGCAAAATAGCTAATACATAATTAAAAAAAGAGCTGCTAAATCGAAAAGATTTGGCAGCTCTTTTTGTTATGGTTGTGTGTAAAAAGGAGGGAAAACGTTTGGGCTATTTAAGCAGGTCAAGCTGCTTGGAGAATGATGGTAAAATATCTTCAAGGAAGATGTCCACCTCGGGAATATCCATTGCCTGAACACTTAGCAAAGTGGAATTGTACGCTTTTGTAAATTCACGGTTACCAGCTGAGCATTCCTGCATACAATAGATAAGAGCGGAAAGTTTGTCGGCAGCCTTTACCAAACGCTTAAGGGTGGTGCTTGAATAGTTCTCCAGCAAATAGTCGCTGTACTGGGGACGAAATTGTTCGGGTAACATATTCAGAAGGTGGTTACTAGCCTCATGCTCCAGAATTTTATAGCTTTCACGTAGATTAGCATTATAATACTTGACTGGGGTTGGTAAGTCACCCGTTAAAATCTCGCTACAATCATGGTAGAGGGCGTAAAGAACCGCCTGCCCAGGGTCAAGCTGTTCCTGCGAAATATCATTGTGTATTGTAATGAGCGCGTGACATATTAGAGCCGTTTCCAAGGAGTGTTCGGTAACATTTTGGCTAGTGCTGCAACGCATTAATCCCCACCTTTTTATGTGTTGCATTCTAAAAATCATGGCAAAAAAATCAGTCTTAATAAGGTTCACCTCAAATATATTTTATTTGTTTTGTAAAAGTGTCAACAAAAGGGTATTAAAATCATAAACTGTTATTGAGTACCAGAGTGTTAAGGATTCATTTCACTATTTTATACGGGTTCAATGGATGGAATGAACTTGAGCACTGTACATAGGCGCTCGGTTAGTGGCTGCACAAAGATTGTAGTCACTAACAAAAATAAACCTTGTGGCTATAATGCGAGCTTTAAAATATTGCATTTTTTACCATAATAAGCCTAATATGCCTTTAATTAAAGGCGATAGAATGGAGGATTTTTAGTATGCCAGACGCCAGGATTCATCCGCCTGCTGGGTCGAATTTTTTCAAGGAAGCTGTTTGTATTGATGCAAATAGAATCTACGACTCTGCAAGTGACCGTGATTGTCTAACCGACCTACGCGTATACTTTACCAACTGTGTCCAACCTTACATTGACCAAGCGATTAATGTTAAGGTTAAAGATGTTGAAATACTTAATGTATATCTTGATGTTGAACCAGTACCATTTAATAAGGGATTCTACAGTGTAGACATGACCTTTTTCTTTGGTATTAATGTACTTATATACACTACACCAATGGCTAAACCTATCCTTGCAACAGGTATAGCAACTGTTAACAAAAAGTGTATCCTATTTGGTAGTGAGGGCTGTGTACGCACCTTTACATCCGAAGACCCAATTAGCACACCAGTAAACACAAGATGTATGCCAAAAGCAGTGCTGCATGCCGTTGACCCCATAGCACTATCATGCACACTTGTAGAAAAAGGACATTGCTGTGATGATGATGTAGTGTGCGCAATACCTTCAATTGTTCGTAGCAGATTTGAAGGGGACTTTAATGGAGTAGCTGGTGAAAAAACTATGTTTGTTACACTAGGACTATTCACAATTGTTCAGCTGGAACGTGATGTTCAAATGATTATACCAGCATATGACTTTGCAATTCCTGAAAAAGAGTGTACTGGTTCAAGCGATGACCCATGCGAAATCTTTGATAAAATAAAGTTCCCAACCGACGAATTTTTCCCACCAAAACTTCAGGATGAAATCGACGAAGGTTGTTGTGAGGAATAATACTAGACTGTAGCTGAAATCTTTTAGGTTTTACCTACACTGCGGTATAAAAAGGTAAGCACACGCTCCCATGTGGCTTTCCACCGCAAAATCAAAGTAGCGTTCAAACGAGGGTTTAACTTTAAAATACCCAATTTGTCCTACTGGATTTATATCAAATCTTCATACTCATATATTATACTAGTAAGCCCCACCATACCAATCTTTATTGTTGGAATGGTAGGGCTTATCTATGGTTATTCATGACACACTTTGATGCATTTTGCCTTTAAATCTGTAATACGGTTGGTAAGTGCAGTAGTATTATTTGCACAGGCAAGGATATAAAACTTAAGCTTTGGTTCGGTGCCAGATGGGCGGAAAACAACACTGCAACCATCAGCAAACTTAAGCTTGAAAACATTGGATACAGGTAAATCAATCTTGCTGGAATGGTCAAGTTCCACATTATATGAAGTTTGTAGGTTGTAATCCTCCACGCAAACCACTGTTTCCCCAGCAAATGCAGCCTTAAAGTTCCCACGAACGAACTCCATGATTTCGGAAATTTTCGCCTTGCCCTGTATACCTTCCATTGTGATGGAATGGGTAAGCTCGCCAAAGTAGCCAAACTCCTGATACAGTTTATCCAAAACGTGAATAAGGTTAGTGCCCATACTTTTGTAATAGGCGCTCATTTGGGAGATTAGGGCGGAGGCGATGACACCATCCTTGTCACGAACAAAGTCCCCAGTTAGGTAGCCGTAGCTTTCCTCAAAACCGAATACAAACTGGTTAGTACCATCAAGCAGCCATTTGTTAGCCAGTTCACCAATATACTTAAAGCCAGTTAGTGTAATGCTAGCATTAACGCCATACTTTGCTGCAATCTTTGGTACAAGCTCGCTACTAACAATGGTTGAAATAATTGCAGGATTCTGTGGCATTGTACCAGTGAAGTGTAGGCTGGATAGAATATAGTGACAGAGCAAGGCACCAACCTGATTACCTGTTAAAAACTGAAAGTTAGATGAGCCGTCATTTACCATTAGACCTAGTCGGTCACAGTCGGGGTCTGTTGCAATAATAATATCCGCATTTTCGCGGGTAGCCAACTCCACCGCTAGGTTAAACACGCTGGAATCCTCCGGGTTTGGGTATGGTGTGGTAGGGAAGTTGCCATCTGGTGCAGACTGCTGTGGTACCACCTTAACCTTACTAAACCCTAGATTAGCCAGCACCCTTGTTACAGGTATAAGACCGCTGCCGTTTAGTGGGGTGTACACAATGCTAAGCTGGTTTACGTTATCAGTAGTATTTAGATTGGAAACTAGCTGGCACACCTTGCCAAAATAAATATCCTCCACCTGCGGGTCAATATATTTTATAGATGAAGATGATAGTGCATCATTAAAGTTTACCAGCTTAACATCTTCAAAAACATTTATACGGTTAATCTCGTCCAAGATGGCAGCGGCAGCAGTATCAGTTACTTGGGCACCATCACTTCCATAAACTTTGTAGCCATTGTATGCCTTTGGATTGTGTGATGCAGTAATAACGATTCCAGCAAATGCACCAAGATGACGCACAGCAAAGGAGAGCATTGGGGTTGGGGTCGTGTTCTCATAAAGGTGGACGGTAATACCGTTTGCTGCCAAAACACAAGCACTATGCTGTGCAAACTCCTTGGAATTGTTGCGGGTGTCGTAGGCAATACAAACACTTCTGCCAGCATTGTTCTTGACATACTCTGCTAAACCTTGTGTAGCCTTGCCCACTGTGTAGATGTTCATACGGTTGCTACCCACGCCCATTTTGCCACGCAGACCACCAGTACCAAAGGAAAGCTCACAATAAAACCTGTCCTCAATCTCGCTAGGGTTGGTTGCAATTTCCAGCAGTTCATCACCTAGTTTGGTATTTTGCTCCACAAACTTCAGCCAGCTTTGGTAGTTGTTCATGTATAGGTTAGAGTCATTATCAATCATTATTTAATTCTCCTTTAAAAACTTACAAAAATATAAGTTAGATTAATCATTATATTAGTTTAAAGTGGTGTAGCGCCATTATCCAGAAGTTCAGCATAAAGGTTGTAAACACTGGTGAGCATGCTACTCATATTATATTTTTCTGCCACTAGGTTGTATGCATTATAGCCCATGGTGCGCCGTATCTCAGGGTTATCCACAAGGGTCTGCATGGCACGTGCCAAGGCATTATGGTCGGAGTAGGGCACAGTAAAACCAGTTTCACCATTAACCCCGACATATGGTACCCCACTTTCCAAGTTGGTATTAATTACAGGTTTACCAAAAGCCATTGCCTCAATCTGTACAAGCCCAAATGCCTCGCTCCGCTGGGTGGAGGGTAGCACGAAAAAGTCACACTGGGAGTATAGGTTGGCAAGCTCCTTTTCGTTAACATTACCAACAAAACTTACAAGGTCAGTTAAGCCAAGTTTGGTGGACAAAGCCATAAGCTCTACCTCATTGTCACCAGTGCCAGCAATAATAAGTTTAGCACCAGCAACCTGCGAAAAAGCACGTAACAGAACATCTACCCCTTTATAGTAGCACAGCCTGCCCACAAATAATATAGTAGGTGTATCGTTTGCTGTGGGTGAACTTTCGTAGTATTTTTGACCCAGTTCCGCCAAGTAGGGTTCCACACCAAAGGGTATTACTACACATTTGTCCGCGTAAGCCTTTAAGTAGGTGGAGTGTTCAATATGCCCAATGGTTGCAACAATAATTTTATCTGCTTTTTTTAACAGCTTGTGCATAAATGGCTCATAAAACTTCATTAATTTTTTCTGCCGTACAACATCGGAATGCCACCACAACACCACCTTAGCCTTGGAATTTTTCTCCAATACTGAGGCAACATCCGCCAAGGGGAAGGGCATGTGAATGTGGATAATATCCGCCCAACTGGCTAGACGGGAGAACTTGCCGAAGAAGTTAAAGGATATGGGAAGGGAGCTTACATTAAACATAGTGCGTGCACGATGCACAAGCACCCCATTATCAAAAGAGTTTTCACAGGTTTGCCCAGGGGCGGTACAACACAAAACATGCATATTGGTTTTTACTGCAAGCCCAGTGGCAACCTGCTCTACAACACGTTCAATTCCGCCCGTAACAGGGGCATAATATTTATTTATTTGTAGTATGTTCATTTTGTGGTTCAATTGCAAAACCTCGTCCATATTTATTTTGTGGCATATGTTCCGTTAAGGTAGGTGAAAAACTGCCAATGTTTAGACAGAATCCAGATGCCTTATGTTATTGGTGCTTATAAAACTATACAAAACCAAACCATGTGGTTGCTTGTGGGTGCTACCAACTGTGGGTAGTACAAACCATTAATTATATATATATTATACACCAAACTTATACAAAAACAATACCTAAAGCCATAAGCAGATACTATTTTGGGGCTAAGTGTGTGTATGGCAGTAGTTAGGTGGGATGCAAAAAAAGGCAGAGTGGTAAAGTAAATAGGAACTTTATACCACGGTGCCTTAATGTATCAGGTTTTTTATACTGTTTTATGTTTAAATTATTGAGTAGGGGGGCTTATTTAGTGACAAGGTTAAGCTCCTGAATAGTAGTGTTGGAACTAGGTTGCACAACTAGCTGTGGGAAAGGTATTTCAATATTTTCGGCAGTAAAACACTCAAGAATAAGCTTGCGCATAGTACGTTCAACACTGTAGCTGGTGCCAACCTCACATTTTGCCGCTACACGAATATCAACACCATTTTTACCAAGATTGATGACACCAATAATTTCGGCAGGCTCCATTAACTGGCAGCCAGAGCGTTCCATCTGTTTCATTTCATCTTCCAACACCTTGAACACATGGTTAATATCCTCACTATATCCCACGGAAATGTCAACAATGGCGCGCTTGAAACCCTTGCTCATATTGGTTACAACCGTTATGCTACCATTAGGGTAGATGTGCAGGTTGCCATCAAAGCTGCGGATACTGGTGGTGCGCATTCCGATATTTTCCACCGTTCCAGTGTGTTCCCCCAGCTGCACAACATCACCAGCGCCAAACTGGCCCTCCAGCAGGATGAAAAAGCCAGAAATAACATCCTTTACAATGCTTTGGGAGCCAAAACCCACAGCCACACTACCAATACTGGCAATGGCTACTATGGAACCAGTAGAAATACCAAATGCAGCTAAAATTGACAAGCCAGCAATAAAGTAGATAGAATACTTTGCAAATGAGATGAATATGCTGGAAAAAGTATCACTCTTGGGTTGTGAAATATTTGCCGACAAACGTTTGAAGGTGCGAGATATAAAAAACTTGCTCAAACGAATGGCAATAAAAGCAACAAATAAGATGAAGGCGACACTTAAAAATGGTGTAATAAAGCGAAGAGAGCGTATAACCAGTGGTATTTCACGCAGGTTTTCGGGCAACATCTCCTGCAATGTTTCAGCAGAAAAAATGTTAAGTAGCATAAAAGTGGAATCGAACATATGACCATTCCTTTGTAAATAGATTGTATAAAAGTATATGATATGGTGGGTGGGAATAGTAGTACTAGTTATGGGCGCACCCACTTTTTTAAAAAGAAAAATAAAGGTAGTGAAATACAAAAAAGCCATAAACAGTTATGGCAGGAAGGACGGAAAAAGTCCACCTATTAAAAAATAAGTGGACTTTTATTAAGTTATTATAGCTTATGTGGTGATGCTTCGTTCATCAATGCTAGACATTCATTACAAATGATACGACCTTTAAAATTAATAACGTCAGTAGCGTTTGTGCAGAAAATGCAAGCAGGCTCATATTTCTTAAGTATAACCTTGTTATCCTCAACAAAAATTTCGATAGCGTCACGAATGCTTATGTCAAGAGTACGACGTAGCTCAATAGGAAGAACAACTCTCCCAAGTTCATCAACTTTGCGTACGATTCCAGTGGATTTCATAAAATTAACCTCCCTTAATATAGTAGCTCTACAATATTTTACTATACTTTGGGTAAAATTGCAAGCTTATTTACATGAAAAATGCAATAAAATAGCGTTTTGTAAAATAAGCACATAATTAATACCAAATAGTACAAAAAATTCACTATAAATGTAAAAAAATGGCGAGATAAATATTTGATATACTATAAAAGGTACAAAATGGTTCAATATTATACAAAATACCCCACCAAAGACATTAAATACAAGACAAAAAAATACAAATTAGTATAGTATTAGGACAAAATTAGCATTTACTATTTGATAAAGTGCAATTTGCACATTACAGTACTGGTGAAATTGCAAGGAAAAATTCATATTTTATTGTTTTTAGTGCTAAATGTAGTGGGTGGTGGATACAATTAAATAGTGAGGGATAAAAGAAGGGGCAATAATTTTCTCAAGTTAAAACCGTAGACAGTTAGTACTAACTAGAACAAACACAAATTAATAGCGAGGTTGATACGTTATGATGAACTATGTTTTTGCAGGACTTATAATATTTTCCATTGTATTTGGAATGATAAACGGAAGAATGCCTGAAGTGTCAAATGCGGCAATGCAGGAGTCTGCATCGGCGGTGCAACTTGTTATTACACTGCTGGGAACTATATGTATGTGGAGTGGAATAATGGAGGTGGCAAAGCGTGCAAAGCTTACCGACAAGTTGGCTGTAGTTTTTAGCCCACTCATTAAGGTGTTTTTCAAGGGACTACCCACCAATTCACCAGCGGCAGTGGCAATATGCATGAACCTTTCCGCAAACCTGCTGGGGCTGGGCAATGCAGCTACACCACTGGGGCTTACAGCTATGAACGAGCTACAAAAGCTGAACCCCAAAACACATACAGCCACCAACTATATGGTAATGTTTGTGGTGATTAATACTGCTGCACTATAACTAATACCCACCACAACAGCCATGCTGAGGTTACAAGCAGGCAGCAAAAGTCCCCTGGAAATTATGCCTGCTGTGTGGTTAGCCTCTGTAGTAGCACTGATTGTGGGGGTAACGGTTACAAAAATATTCGGTCTGTTTTGGAGGGAAAAAAATGAATGATTTAAGCTTTTTTGTTATTCCCATAATTATGGCGGGGGTGCTGGGTTATGGTATGTTAAATGGAGTACGTGTTTTTGATGCATTTATTGATGGTGCAAAGGAAGGGCTGGGCGTAACGGCAAAAATCGTGCCATCACTCATTGCATTAATGACTGCGGTTGGCATGTTTAAGGCTTCTGGCGGATTGGACATATTAACCTATGCGCTGACACCTGTGGGTAACCTGCTTGGGATACCGGCGGAAATTATTCCACTTACCATCCTTCGTCCAATTTCTGGCAGTGGTGCCATGGTAGTATTCAAGGATATTTTGGCGACACATAGTCCCGATAGCTTCATAGGTAGGGTAGCCAGCGTGTTACAGGGCTCAACAGAAACAACGTTTTACACAATTGTTCTTTACTTTGGTGCTACAAACATTCACAACACCAGGCACACCATACCCTGTGCAATAACGGCAGACATTACAGGTTTTATAATGAGCGCACTGGCAGTTAAACTGCTAATGGGGTAGGGAAATACATAAATAAGCAATTTACTTTCTTAAAGTTGTGGTAAAAATTCAAACGATGCACCACCCTCCAATTAAAAATATTTTGTTTGTATATACTATTTAACGATTATATAGTATAATACTTGTATATAATCGAAATTTATTAAGTTTTGATTTGACACAATATGTGTTGTGGGGCAAAGTCCTTATATACATTGAAATACTAGCTGTCTACAAGGCTTACCAAAGTGGAAAGTATAGTATTAGGGTGTAAACAATACAAAGTTGAACTATTATTTTTGTTGGAGGAAAACGATGCTGGTTTATTATATCAATCTATTTCTAATTGGGGCTCTTGCTTACCCAATGTGTTACAAAAACCCAAAAAAAGAAAAAACATACGCATATATAGCCATAGTGTTTGCGTGGCTTTGGTTCATTGCAACCTTTAGGAAGGGCATAGGGTATGACTATAACGCATATATAAACATCTTTAACAATGTTAAGGCTACACCAATTAGCCAGCTTGCCCAAATGCCATTTGAGATTGGCTTTACCCTGCTTACAAAATTTATGGGAATATTTATAACCAAATCTACTGTAATGTATGGTGTATATGAAATTTTAATACTTGCACCAGTGGCATACTTTATACTAAAATACAGCAAAAATAAACCATTATCCTGCTGGCTGTATTCTACACTTACATTTTTTTATACTACGATGAACTTTTCACGGCAAAGTCTTGCATGCAGCATCACTTTGCTGGGGTATGGTTTTTTGCGTGAAAAAAAGCCTGTACATTTCCTTGCAACTGTCCTAGTTGCTGCCAGCTTCCACAAGACGGCACTAATATTAATTCCAGTGTACATTATTGCCAATATTCCGCTAACTAAAATTACGGGAGCTATATATGGTGTTTTACTGACATTTAGCTATATCTTCTCTAAGGATATTCTGGACTTTATCTTAAAATATATGTTTTCCAACTACGCCGAAACAGTGTACCTACGTTCCGCTAGTTTTGTGTACCTTGCAGTTCCAACCTTTATGCTTACACTGTGCTTCCTACTATACGAGGAGTATAAAAAAATATCTCCATATTATAATGTGCACATAAATATTATAATCTTATCATGGACATGCTGGCTATTTTTTACCAGACACTTTATCCTTGAACGTTTCTCCTTTTATTTTTACATTTTAATGATAGTTATTATTCCTGATGTTTTACTGTCACTTAAAGCTCCCGCAGACATGGTGCAGCAGTTGGCAGATTTACAGGAAAAGTTTGTATCACGTTCCGAGCTTACACCGCCAAAATCAATCGAGCAGCTTACAGTGAAAATCGGTGACTATAATAGGGTGTATGTACTTATGGTAATTTTGGTTATTATAGTAAGTTTTTCATACCACCAGTTCGGGGCATATATGGGCAACTTTCACAGGGTATTCCCTTACCAAAGCGTGTTTTGGTAGTAAATCTTACAAGTGAATATGCAACATATACTTATAAGTTTAATTGTGGTAATATTACAATTAGAGTATATTTGCGGGCTAAAATAATATTTAATAAATTAAAATAGGGGGAACTTTTATGGAAAAAGGAATGATGACTCGACTAACACACGCTGGTGAGTATGAAATTGCAAAAGCAGCAGCGAACTCTGTATCCATGCCAAAGGTTATGCCAATCTACATGAGCTCAGTTTTTTCTTTTGATGATGTTGAGTCACTTGAGGGTGTTTACCAAGGTACACACAAGGGTTATGTTTATTCACGTATGGGCAACCCAGGCTACCAGGCAGTATGTGACGTAATTTGTGCAGCAGAAAAGTGCGAGGCAGCTCAGGTATTTTCATCCGGTATGGCAGCTATAATTGTAAGCATACTTGCAAATGTACAAGCTGGTGACCATATTATATCATCCCCTGTTCTTTACGGCGGCGTGTACGACTACCTTAAAAATGAAATTACACGCTTTGGTGTAGAGGTTGACTTTGTTGACTTTTTAAATGACGATATTAATAAATATTTTAAACCAAACACAAAGGTTGTATATACCGAAACAATTTCAAACCCACTAATGGAAGTAATGGATATTAAATCAATTGCGAAAGCTGCACATGCACATGGTGCAAAGCTAATTGTGGATAACACATTTGCTACACCTGTAATCTGTCGCCCACTTGAGCTTGGCGCTGATGTTGTTGTTTACAGTGCTACTAAGTATCTTGGTGGTCACAGTGATATCATAGCTGGTGCTGCTTGCTGTAGTGCTGAAAACATGGCTAGAATTGCAAAGCTTGCAACACTTTACTACCCACTTATGAGCCCATTTGATGCATGGTTGCTAACTCGTAGCCTACGCACATTGGAGCTACGCATGGTAAAACATAGCGAAAATGCACAAAAGCTTGCTGAATACTTTAATGCTCATCCAAAGGTTGAACGCACCTACTACCCAGGTCTTAAGACTGCATCTGACCATGCACTTGCAATGGAAATGTTTGAGAATGGACTATGCGGAGGAATGCTTAGCATTGACCTTGTTGGTGGCGAAGATGCAGTTTGCACATTCATTAAAAACTGTGAATCAATTAAATTTGTACCATCACTTGCTGGAGTTACTACAACATTATCCTACCCAGCACGAACATCACACCGTGCATACTCCCCTGAGGAGATGAAGAATGTTGGAATATCTGTAGGACAGATTAGAATTTCAGCAGGGCTTGAGCAGATAGAGGATATTATCTGTGAGATTGAAAAAGCACTAGAAACAATCTAAATCAAAAAATTAAAAGTTTAAGATGCCCTCCATGTTATTATGGGGGCATCTTTTTAAATGCTCATATTATTTTTAAACAAAATATAAAAAAGCCAGCAGAATGTAAAAATTCTACTGGCTTTTTTTCAAAAAATCAAAATACATTTAATTATTTAGTTTGCTGGAAGATATTGTTTAATAATTTTTTCAACTTCATCTTGTTTATCCATCATTATAAGCCCAACATATTCGCCATGGACAAACACAATACTATTTTGTGCATTTTCGTATGCGTTGTATATGTTGTAACGCTCAAACTCAGCAATTCGTGAATCCTGTACAGCGTACAGTGCAGTTTTAAGTGGCTCAACCTGCTCCGGGGTAACCTTGAAGATGTACAGGTCCGCAACACCATACTTACCATCAGAATAGCGACCAGCAAAGGCGGTATAGCATTCCTTAGGAACTGCGAATTTTGTTGTTAATATGTCAGTTGTTAGGGGGTTTGTACCCTTTACATTTGTGTCCTCATAAACGTTGTCAATAACATCCTGTAGGCTGGAAAAGTTGCTAGCGAAAGTAGCACCAGATGCTTGCTCAGAAGCGGGCATAGCAAATACCTGCTGATTCATTGTATCCAGCCCACAACCAGACATTAAAACGATTGACATGGTGGACATTGCAACTAAAAAAGCTTTTAATTTTGTGTTCATACACATCTCCCTTTTATTAATAAAATTATAAGTATGGTACAGTAAAATACAGATTTATGATAATATATTATGCAAATTATCCAAAAAATGAACGTTTATTTTTGAAACTTACTTTATAACTTCTTTATAATACAACTTTCTTTCGATTTTGTCAACCCCATGCAAAATAGCGGGTATAATGTGAATTGAGTATACCCCCCACCCAAATAATACTGAGCTGGATTTATAGCATAAGAAATAGCACACAATCAATAAGAGTAAAAAATAAAAATAGGTGCACTAAGATAAATTAAACTGTAGTTATAAGGGGTAAACAGTACTGCTTAACCACACTACAAAAGTTCAAATAAACTCTAGTGCACCATATATATATAAAGGATAATGCATATTGGCAGGGGCTATTCAGGGGTGTGTAAACACCACCACTGCCTACATATATCCGAACTTAGCAAAAAAATAAAAACAACCGAAAATACTAGTACAAAGAGTCCAAGGCTGTTGCCCCAAACCAAGCTATCGGTTATACAACTAGGTGAATTCTAAATATTCTAAATTTAGAATTCATATTAATTATACTTTACTGTGCCTACACTTTTAATGGCGGCACTTTACATATTATGCTGTAGTACACCATGTGGGAACAGCGGTTTTATGTTCTAGGTGCTGCAAAAAGTGCTTTATTAAGGTTAAAGCCAACTTTTAACCTGACTGATAGCATAAGCGGTGGCAATATAGCAATAAATATTTTTTTGCTAAAGCCAGTGAAGGTCTTTATACTAGTATAATATGTAAATTATCTACGGGTATCGAAGCTGGGGTTGAAGGCATAAAAGTTCTTAGCATTTAAGCGGTCCGTGGCAATTCGTAGTGCCTCACCAAAACGCTGGAAGTGCACAACCTCACGTGCACGTAGGAACTTAATTGGGTCACGCACATCAGGGTCATCGGCAAAGCGTAAAATATTGTCGTAGGTTACACGTGCCTTTTGCTCCGCAGCCAGGTCCTCCGTAAGGTCGGCAATTACATCACCCTTAACACCAATGCCAGCAGCGGAAAATGGTGCTCCACTAGCCGCAACGGGGTAAACGCCAGCAGTGTGGTCGATAAAGTAAGCATCATAGCCTGAGTCTTTTATCTGCTTATCTGTCATGGTACGTGTTAGTTGGTGAACCATTGCGCCAACCATTTCAAGGTGAGCAAGCTCCTCCGTGCCAATGTCGGTAAGTAGCCCTTTAAGCTCAGGGTAGGGCATGGTGTAACGCTGACTAAGATACCTGAGGCTTGCGCCAATCTCCCCATCTGGGCCACCATACTGGCTTATTATAAGGCGTGCAAGTGCGGGGTTAGGGTTTTTAATCTTGACTGGGTATTGCAACTTTTTATCATAATGCCACATAATTAAGATTCCTCCTCGTTGTTGTAGTCCCATGGCCATGGGTTAGCCAGCCAGCTCCAGCTTGTATTTTCGCCAGTTTTGTCCGAATATAGAGTGCCAAATTTTTGCTCATACTCATCACGTACTTGCTTGCGTTTTTGGTTATATTCACGCATCTTTTGCATAGCCGCAAGGTCTTGCGGGTGGGTATCAAGGTAGATGTGCAGCTCCCACATGGCAAAGTCATAGGAGCTAAGTCGGCGTAGAAGAATGTTTTGTTCACTCATTGTTTTGTAGCCCCCCTATACCCCAAAAAGGGTTTGTCAAGGTCTGGAAACAGTGTGCCCTGCATTAAGGCTTGTTCGGCAGTGTATAGCCGTCCCCATTGTTGGAATGGAATGTATGCCATTGCAACCATTGGGTTCATTGGAAGTGGGGCGGGGTTATTTGAAGCAGGTACTTGCATACCTGGAATATTGTTGTTCATAAAATTCAGTTGCTCCTTTCTTATATTTAAAAGAAAAATTGTGCAGGAGGTTTGCCTCCCACTAATTAGTCTATGCAAAGTGGCTCAATAGGGTAACTTGTGGCATATTGCCTATTAGATAGTTAAGTCAATTATAGCGGGTATTTCATAGGTAAAGGCAAGAATAAAACATATTTGTGGGCAGTATTTATTTTATGCTGATTTTATGCTATAATAATTGTTCCGCTACTATTGTCCAAATAAAAAACAGAAAAACATAAACTGTTAAAATAGTAGATTCAACTCTTAAATACAGGTGTAACTTTAATACGGAAATAGCTTGGCTTGGGCTAGGCTAAAGTTATAGATAGCATAAAGCACTTGACAAGTAAATAACATTATTTGTTGTATTTGATATTAATTTTTAAGGATGTGTAGTGATGCTTAAACTTAGTCTAACAGCTTGTAGTTTCCATTTGAAAAATCTACATAAGAAAAAAAGTGGATTTATCCATTGTCTTGATGAAAGTATTAAGTTCAAGAATAATTCTGGTAATAGCATATCAATAAGTATGAAACAAGCCTTTATAAATTTCTTTAAAAATCATATAGATTCAGTCAATGATGATGGTAAACAAAAAACTTTTTCCTGTGAATTTAATGAAGAATATCAAGGTGAAACAGATGATTTTCGCTATATTTATGCCATAATTCGCTCTGGAACTTATGGAGATGCATCAGATATAAGGGATATTAATACACAGGCAATTAACTATAAAAAAAAGACTACAGAGGCTATTGAAAGAGCATTTTTTGTGTATATAGTTATTCCTAAAAGCAATAAATTGGTCAAAGTGCAAAAAGGAATGCTACTTTTCCAAAATATTGAATTATATGGGATTAAATCAATTACTACAGATTTAATGATTAAATTCTTTTCAAATAATTATAAACTCTCTTTTAAATGTAGGACAATATGCCCAGAGCTATTTGTGAAAAAAGTTTTGAAAAGGGATAATATTTCAAAACTTACACTTACTAAAAATCACAAGTCTGATGATGATACTGATAAAATTTTCTTGGGATTTGGAGAAGAATCAAGAATAATTAGTAAAATTTTATTTGATGATAATGGATGGAATTATTTTCTAAATCAAATTAATCACTATGCTAAAGGAAAATGTAATTTGGTCGAATTTGATAAAAAACAATATGGTACACTTAAAATACAGGCTAAAATAGGTGACAGGGAACGGACTATTGATTTACATAATATTGAAAATTTAAGCATAATAGAAGGAATACCAGATGAAATAATAACAGCAAAAGGAGATGTTAATAAAGAATTATTGTTGGAGCATTTTGCAACAGTGGTAGATGAATATCTTAAGGAAATGGTGCTGCAAATAGAATGAGGTGTGTTTTTATGTTAGAAAAAATTATTAAATGCATTCCACCAACATGGATCTTATTGTTAATTTCTGGTGGAATTTTATTGTTCGGTTTAAGTAGAAAAAATAACAATTTCTTTGATATGCGCTCAATATTTAAGCAACACTTTGATATTTTTAATAATAATGGTATACAAATTATTATCTTTTATGTTGTTCCATTATTAACTGCACTAGGTATTGTAAAGATTAAATTAATTGATAAGGATATAATCAACAATATAAATATTGTTCTATCTATATTTATATCTATGTTTTTTGCTATGTTAAGCATACTATGCAGTTTACCAATGAAACATAAATCCAACCAAACAAAATATAATGAACTTTTGGAACAAACTTTTAATACTATTATGTTTGAATGTGTTTTGAGTGTAGTTTTATTATCAATTTCATTTGTTGAATTATTTATAAATAGTTTTGAGCAGAGTTGGCAGTTGCTTTTTGTTAGCCTATTTATGTATTATCTAATTCTTGTTGTTGTTCTTAATGTTTTTATAATAATTAAGCGTATAAAGGCACTATTTGATGATAGGGGAAATGATTTAAATGCCAAACAAATAAAATAGTAGATTCAACTCTTAAATACAGGTGTAACTTTAATACGGAAATAGCTTGGCTTGGGCTAGGCTAAAGTTATAGATAGCATAAAGCACTTGACGAGTAAAGTTAATAATTGTGGGGTGAACAGGTTGAATGGTGACATACTTAAAATTTTAGGTGAAAACTTTGGCGAATACTCCAAAGGGCAAAAGCGTATAGCCCAGTTCCTAATAAACCAGACGGACAAGGCGGCTTTTATGACAGCAAAGCAGATAGGCAGCCTTGTAAAGGTAAGCGAATCAACAGTGGTAAGGTTTGCAACACATTTAGGCTTTTCCGGTTACCCGCAAATGATGGAGTCGGTTATTGCACTGGTACGCAACCGGCTTACAGCAGTGCAGCGTATGGAGGTTTCCGATGAGCAGTTGGGTGTAAAGGATTTATTATCCAAGGTGGTTGCACAGGACATTGACCTGCTGCGGCGTACGGTGGATATGATTTCCCCAAACGAGTTTAATGGTGCAGTTTCTGCCATAATTAATGCAAATAAGATATACATTATGGGTGTTCGGTCGTCAGGTGCACTGGCACAGTTTCTATACTTTTACCTTAACCAGATGTTTGACAATGTTCGCATGGTGTCAACTAATGCATCCAGCGAATTTTATGAACAAATGTTTAGAATTACAAGTGATGATGCTTTTGTTGCCATAAGCTTTCCCAGATACTCCAAACCTACGGCACAGGCGGCAAACTTTGCACAAAAGGCAGGAGCAAAGGTTGTAGCCATTACCGACTCCCCCGCATCACCCATTGGTCAGTGTGCGGACTATACACTGCTGGCACGCAGCAACATGACCTCCTTTGTGGATTCGCTAGTAGCCCCCCTAAGTGTTGTTAACGCACTGCTGGTGGCAGTTGCCAAGTCAAAAAAAGAGGACGTTACCAGAACACTGGAACAGCTGGAAACCATATGGCAAGAGTACGACGTATATAATGTTTCAAAGAATAATGATTAAGAGGAAGTTATAAATGAGTAGTAAAAATGTGGTTATAATAGGCGGGGGAGCAGCAGGACTAATGCTGGCAAACCATCTTTCAAGTAGCAACCTTAATGTTACAGTTGTGGAACAAATGGATATAATAGGAAAAAAACTGCTAATAACAGGTAAGGGCAGGTGCAACCTTACCAACAATTGCACTGTGGATGAGTTTATGGAGAATATAAGGACAAATGCTAGATTTATGCGTAGCAGCATTACACGTTTTCCACCTAGGCACATTATGGATATATTTGAGACATGGGGTGTAACTCTAAAGACTGAGCGTGGTCGCCGTGTTTTTCCACAGTCGGACAAATCCTCCGAGATTGTGAATGCCATGACCCAACAGGCAAAGCAAAATGGTGTTAAGTTTATCCAGCAAAAGGTTACAGAGATATTGACCAAAAACCAAATGGTTACAGGGGTTGCTACACAGTCAGGAGTGGTAGTGGCGGACTTTATTGCTGTGTGTACTGGCGGTTGCAGCTATCCATTAACTGGCTCAGATGGTTCTGGGTACAAGCTGGCGAAGGCACTGGGACATAAAATAATACAGGCAACACCCAGCCTAGTTCCGCTAGTATCAACCGAGAGCTGGTGCAGTGAGCTTATGGGGCTTTCACTTAAAAATGTTACACTATCACTAATTAGCAGGGTAACAGGCAAGGTGGAGTACAAGGAAATAGGGGAGATGCTGTTTACCCACTTTGGGGTGAGTAGTCCACTGGTGCTGTCCGCCTCCTGCCATATTAAGGAGCAGCCAAGTAAGTATAGCCTGTCAATCGACCTAAAACCTGGGTTAACCCCTGAACAGTTGGATGCACGCCTGTTACGAGACTTTGAAGCCTCCAGCAATAAAATCCTGCTGAACAGCATGGACAAACTCCTTCCACAAAAGCTTATCCCTGTTGTAATAGCTGCAAGCAAAATTGACCCACAAACAAGGGTGAACCAACTATCCAAAGTGGCACGCAAATCACTAGTGGATACCCTTAAAGGCTTAACTATAGGAATAAAGTCCACAAGACCCCTAAAGAAAGCAATTATAACCAGTGGTGGGGTGGAAGTAAAGGAAGTTAGCCCCAAAACCTGCGAGTCCAAACTGGTAAAAGGGTTATACTTTGCGGGTGAAGTGCTAGATGTGGATGCATATACTGGGGGGTATAACCTTCAGATTGCATTCTGTACCGCATTGGCAGTGGCACAGGCAATTAATGATGAGTCCAGTGTAGTTAACTAGTGTTGCGGTGTTATTTATGCTAAAAATAGTTGTGGAAATTACAAACTAAATATGATATAATATATTAATAATTATATGTGCATAAAAGATTGTTATGGTAGCTGTAAAAAACCACCATAATAAGGTTGGTACATACAAATGAGATGAACGAGGGGAGATACTTGGCAAAATGGTTTCGATTGCAATTGACGGTCCATCAGGTGCAGGTAAAAGCACAGTTGCAAAGGTTCTAGCACATAAGTTAGGATATATATATATTGATACGGGTGCCCTTTACCGTGGCATTGGGTTGTTTATGGTTATGAACAAAGTGGACACAAAAAATCAGGAAAGTGTAATCCAACAGTTGTGTAACATCGACATAAACATTGAGCATAAGTTTGGAAAACAGAGTGTAATATTAAACTCGGAAGATGTTAGCCACCTTATACGTTTGCCACAGATTGCAATTGAGGCATCTAGAATCTCCAAAATAGGTGAAGTTAGGGAATTTTTGCTAGGGTTACAACGCAGCTTTGCTAGCAATCAAAATGTAATTATGGATGGTCGGGACATTGGGACGGTGGTTATTCCAACAGCTACTGTAAAAATATTCCTGACAGCATCCTTGGAGCAGCGTGCAAAAAGAAGATTTGAGCAGCAAAGCGCCACAGGAATATCTCAAAGTATTGGTGAGATTACCCAGGAGATAAAGGCAAGGGATTTTAGTGACACCAACCGAAAACACTCACCACTAGCTCAGGCACCAGATGCAATTTTGGTGGATACAACAGGCGAAAGCTTGGAGGAAACAGTAATTAGAATTGAAAAATTGGTAAGACAAATATTAGATAAAAATCAGTTAGGGTGTAATTTATTATGACAGATTGTCGTCGTGCTGTAGGCTCAATTAAGGCTGCTAATAACGACCGTCACCCTAAGGCAAGCGAAGGCTTCTGGACTACTGCTGAAGTGGGTCAAACAATTGAGGGAACAGTTCGTTCTATTAATAAGTTTGGCGTTTTTGTTGACATTGGCGGAGTAGATGGTAGAATCTCTCTTGCTGAACTTATGAGGAAAATCCATGGCTAAAAATTAAGTCTACTTACGAAATTGGTGACGAGCTAAATGCTGAAGTAACTTCTGTTACTGCTTTTGGTGCCTTTGCACGAATTTTGCCAGGACTTGAGGGGCTTATCCACATTTCACAAATCTCACATGAGCGTGTGGAAAAAGTGGCTGACCATGTAAAAGTTGGCGATAAAGTAAACGTTAAAATCACAGGAATTGACTATGATGCACGCCGTGTAAGCCTTTCTATCAAGGAAACACTGCCAGACCCACGTGCTGCGGAGCTTGCAAGCGAAGAGCCAATACAGGAATAACCTCCAGTGTATATAATTTCATGCAAATATTAGGCAACTAGACTAGAAATCATACATTTAGCATGTGTGGCTACTGGTCTAGTTTAAATTAAGTTTATAAGATTGGTTGAGGTTAAGCTGATGGATAACAGGACAATTTGCGCAATATCAACTCCATGCAATATTCCTTCCGCCATTGGAATTGTGCGTGTTTCGGGGCCTGAGGCTGTTTTGGTTGTGGAAAAAATATTCAGACCCAAAAATCCAACCAAAACCTTAGCAAAATGTAAAGGGTTTAGCGGTGTTTATGGTGCAATATTTGATGATGATGGCATGGTGGATGAAGTTGTAGCCTTTGTATATAAGTCCCCAAACAGCTTTACAGGTGAGGATACAGTAGAGATAAATGCGCATGGTAACCCATATTTATTGTCAAGGATTATGTATGCCTGTATTAGCAGTGGTGCAAAAGCGGCACAGGCAGGGGAGTTTACGAAAAAAGCATTTATTAATGGTAAACTTACCCTGACACAAGCGGAGGGCGTGGCAGACCTCATAAATGCACACTCAAGCATGGGTGCAAAGGCAGCACTTTCCCTTAGAAATGGGGCATTACACAATGCTATTTCCCAGATATCTCAGGACCTTCTCAACCTACTTTCGCATATTAATGCGGTAATTGATTACCCAGAAGAGGGCGTACCTGAACTTGAACTTGCCCAAATAAACGAAAACACAATAAAAATATTAGCTGAGCTTGTAAGGTTGAAAAAAAGTTTTGCCAAGGTGCAAGCTATAAAAAACGGCATAACAACAGCAATTATAGGGGAGCCCAACGTTGGCAAATCAACATTAATGAACTGGCTGTGCGGCTTTGAACGTTCCATTGTAACCAATGTAATGGGCACTACACGTGATGTTGTTACACATACAGTTGAGATTAACGATATCACACTAAATCTGTCTGATACGGCTGGAATTAGGGTAGCAAATGATGAGGTGGAAAAACTGGGGGTTGACCGTAGCTTTCATGAAATGCAGTCTGCACAGCTGGTAATATTTTTGGTACAGGGCGACCGTGCACTAAGCCAGAAGGAAACAGAGCTATTACATGAGCTTAAGCCCGAAAACACAGTGGTAGTAATAAATAAAAGTGACATAAATGTGAGAAAAGATGTAGTAGAAGCTATTGAAAAAAACATGGATTACACAACAATTTCTGCACAAAATAAGCAGGGGATGGAGAATCTAACCACCTTAATTACACAAAAACTTGATATGGGAATTGATTTTAGCCAACCAATACTTGCAAATGCACGCCAGCAAGAATGTGTGAAAGATGCTGTAAGTTCGCTAGAGGAAACAATTGTGGCACTTGAAAATGCACATGTGGATGCTGTTGGACTTTGCTTGGAGCAGGCGATTCGACACCTAAACTCCCTAACAGGTGAGGATGTGACTGAGCAAATTATAGATAGAATCTTTGAGAATTTTTGTGTAGGGAAGTAGTGATGTAATATGCTAGTTCACATTGGTGATGACTTATTGGTTAATACAAATGATATAATTGGAATATTTGACCTAGACAACTGCACAACATCCAAACATACCAAGAATTTTCTTAAAAATTCACAGATAACAAACCAAGTTGTTGCTGCTGGGGAACTGTTGCCGAAAAGTTTTGTGGTATGCCAAAGTAGGTTAGGGGGCAGAAAATTGTACCTGTCACCACTGGCAACATCAACCATCAAAAAGCGCGTGTAAGGGTAGATATAATTAAAACTTTAAGAAAAAGCCAAGCTATTTTAACGTTAAAGTTAGAATAGCTTGGCTTTAATTGTGGTCTATGTTGGTCAAAATGCAATGGGTTTAACGCAGAAAATGCTTATTTTCTAACCCTTTAGAAGCTAAAACGTACAAAGTACAATGATAATTATTTTTGTTTTTCAAAAATCAAATCAATTTCCGTAAATTGTCCATAACCGGTTAAGCTAATTGGAATAAACCCGACGTAGCTATATCCTTTTTGAGCATAGCTATCAATAATTCCCCTATGCTCGGTGCATTGAGCCTTACCCATAAGTTTATGCTCATATTTAACTGTAGCATATTCGTATTTCATCATTTTTCACCTCGTTACATAAATATCATTAATATGTTTTATGGCAATAAGAAGTAGCAAAATATAAATTTTCTGCATATCCAATTATATCACATAAACAACTATAAAGCAAAAAAACGTTTTTCGACAGGTTTAAATATTATGGCTGAGGTGGTATTTGGGTCATAGAGATGAGTGTTAGTTAAAAGGCTGTAAATCAGCCCCAGCAGATAATATATAATTGGTAGTTAGATATTATGAAGATGAAAGAGGTAATAAAAATGGGAAAAATCATAGCGGTAGTGAATCAAAAGGGGCGGCGTAGGCAAAACCACAACTTGCATCAATTTAGGGATAGCATTAGCACAGGAAAATAAAAAAGTACTTCTGGTAGACCTGGGTACGCAGGGAAATATTGCGGCATCAATGGGGTTTGTGGTTGATGACAAACGTTCAGTTACATACGGTTTAAAACAAACTATTGGTGCGAATGAATTTGCAGTAAATGAGCTTATTAATTTCCACAATGAAGAAAATATATATATTATGCCTGCCGATATAAGCCTTGCAGGGGTTGAATCCGACCTAATTAATGTTACAGTGGAGCGTGAACGAGTGCTCCAAGATTTGCTGGAATGTGTTCAAGAAGAAAATAGCTTCGACTACATAATTATCGACTGTATGCCATCGCTAGGAATGCTCACAATCAATGCATTAGTGGCAGCGGACACAGTCCTCATTCCAGTGCAGGCTCAGTATTTATCGGTCAAAGGGTTAGAAGAATTATTAAAAACAATTGGCAAAGTGAAAAAGAGACTTAATCCGAACTTGCAAGTTGAGGGAATTTTGATGACAATGTTTGATACATGCACAAAATTTTCAAAGGATATGAGTGACAATATTCGAGCCAATTATTCTGAGAATTTAAACATATTTGATACATATATTCCACGGTCGGTGCGGGTGGAGGAAACCTCCGCAGTTGCCCAAAGCATTCACTTATATGACCCAAACGGGAAAGTTTCAACAGCATATTAAGAGCTTGCAGCGGAGGTAATGAACCATGGGAAATAATGCAAAAAGGCGTGCTGGCGAAACGGTTAAGCTGTCTAGTGTAAGTGATTTATTTGGCGAAAGTGTTAACGAAAACGGTGTTCATGAAATTAAAATTAGCCAGCTGGTGGACTTTGCAAACCACCCATTTAAGGTGCAAAATGATGATGCAATGCAGGAGCTGGCAGAAAGTATAAAGCAAAACGGGGTGCTTGTACCAATCGAAGTTAGGGAAAATTCCAGCGGTGGTTATGAAATAATCTCGGGGCATCGGCGAAAGTTCGCTGCCACGCTAGCTAATCTCACCAGCATACCCGCAATTATCGGTGAATATGACGACGATACCGCCACCGTTCGCATGGTGGACAGTAATATCTATCGCCCAACAATTCTGCCCAGCGAAAAGGCATTCAGCTACAAAATGCGGTTAGATGCAATGAAGAGGCAGGCTGGTAGACAAAGCCAAATCAATTATTCCCAACTTGGGAATAATTTAAAAGGTACAACTTCAAGTGAAGAATTTGCCGAGCAAATGGGCGAAAGCAAGAATCAAGTTTTCAGATATGTTCGACTTACTTTCCTAGTCCCAGAATTATTGGAACTAGTTGACACAAAGAAAATTCCGATAAATGTTGGCGTTTCACTTTCATATTTAAAGCCCGAAAAACAATACTGGGTATTGGAGTTCGCAAATGAATTTGGGTTAATCCCCACGCTGGCACAGGCGGAACAGTTCAAGGACTTCGAGAAAAAGGGTGAGCTTACAAAAGCACTTCTCCAAAACATTTTAACGCAGGGGAAAAGTTCAAGCCAAACGTTAAATATCAGGATAGAAAAATTGCGGGCGTACTTCCCTGCGGGTTGCACTGTAAAAGAGATGGAAGCTGAGATAATTAAGCTGCTGGAGCGGTACATGAACAAGAGGAATATTTAAATAGGAATGTTAAAAATGCAGCTCCGCCTTGTAAATGGTAGGGCTGCTTTTTTCAAATTGTTTGTAAAAAATTGTTCATATGTTGAAATAATGTATTGAAAAATAATTAATTTGTGATATAATTGACTGTATAAAAATAAACATATGTTACTTAGTGTTACAATAAACTTAGGAGGAATTTTTTTGAAACATACAGTTATTTGTATCCTGGCATTATCAATGTTAAGTGCCTGTGCAAATGATATAGTAATTGCCAATCCAATAGGTAACTCCAATAGCATATCTGTACCGATAATTAGCTTAGAGCCTAGTGTTGAAGAATCATTTTTAGAGGAAGTCCAAAATATAGATGCTAATAATTCGCTTTTATCATCCTTAAAACCAGTTACACTCAGCATCGAACCATTTGACTTGAGTGTTAAATTTGATGAGGATATACCTAGTGAGGAGAGAAACAATCCTTCTGGACATGATCTTTCATATGATGGTAGTTTGTTAGTGTCAATGGTTGCACTTGACTATACTAGAAATGACCTTGTAATTACAAAAAATGGTACACGCGAAGAAATTTTTCGCATGAATGTAATTAGTGTGGATGGGAATGAGCAAAGTGTAACTTTTACATATGCTTTTTTTTGGGGCGGTAGCAGTGAGTATGTGATTGCGTATTGTTCGGAATACACGTATGAATATGAGGATGTCCATGGATACCCTAAATTACCCAAATGGACAATGATTATTAATGTCTTGACTGGTGAGATTGTGATGCAAGAAGACGGAATTTGTCCAAGCATTAGGATTGAAAATGGATATGTGTTTTACCACCAATACAATTATTTTCTTGGTGAAACTTTTTCTGAATTAGATATTTCTTATTTTTCTATGACCTTAGAAAACAATATATTTACAAGAAATGATTTTATAATTCCCATAAAAAACAAAAAATTAATTGGGTTAGTATTTAGTTATACTGAAGAATATATTGTAATACTACAAAAAGCAAGTGAGTCTGAGCTTGAAGATGAAATAGTGTTTACATTTATGGACAAAAGTAACAATATTTACAATCAAATTGTTATTTCTGATTTCTATAATTTTAGAAATAATTTCAATTATAATCGTTATAAAATATCAACAAATGGTAAGAAACTTTCGATTGATTATGCAGAAGACTATACTATATATAAAACTATGACCATGGAGATGTAAGATAATATATTTTTATGGTTATGTGTTGGCATACGAAGTTAAATAACATAAATTTAAAATTGAGGAGGTATTTATTTGAAAGCAACAATTATTTTTCTACTTTGTGCTCTACTTTTAATTTCCTGTACACAAAGCTCCAGTAAAGACAAACAACCAAGCAATATAGAATTATCAACAAATAACACGCAAAAAAGTGATGGTGAAAATAGTAGTTTTAATTGGCAGGATAGTGAAGACAACACTGAAGAAATAATATTATCATCCCTAAAGCCAGTCTCACTAAAACTTTCTAACAAAAGTTTAATAGAGGATATAGATTATAGTGAATGGGAATATAAAAATAGGTTGAGTAACAATATTAGCATTCTCCAAACTATGATTATAATTGATTTTTTTACCAGTTATCCAAAACAAATTTTAATACTAATAGATAGTACTGATAGAAAAGAAATTGCAAGAATAACAACACTTACTGTTGATGGCGAGTTAAAAAATGTTACTTTTTACAACTCAGCATTTTTAGATAAAGATGGGAAATATATTATAGCTGTGTGTTACGAATATCCAACAAAGAGTAATCAACAACGATTATACAATCCTTCCGATGCTTATGTTGTAATCCTTAGTACAGAAACAGGTGAAACATTATTTGTGGAAAAAAGAATTGCAAGACTAGATGTAATCGAAAACAGTTCACAACAGCATAAATTTATTTTATTTAATAGGTTTGGCTGGGAAGATTCAATACTAGAATCAAAAAATCTCAATATTTTCAAAATACTGGAACTTGAACATAAATCTGGTGTAGACCAATTTATAGTAAATGAATTCCAAATACCGTCAAAATACAAAAATGTAAAAGAGATAAGTTTTAGTGATAACGGGGAATTTTTAGCGGTTCTACATTTTTCAGAAGTACACAATAAACCAATTATTACGGTAATGGATATTAATTTTGAGGTTATCAATGAGGTTACAGTTGATATATCAGAGGTGTATATCAATGCTTACAAAGAATATAACGAAAGCCTAAAAGTTTCTGATGATGGTAAGCAGTTTTCATTGCGGGTAAGTGGTAACAAAAATGCTGCTTACCTAGTATTTGAAGAGGTTTAAATTTTATAAAAGTAATAATAGTAAAACAGCAAAACATAAGAACAGTCCCGAAAAACGCTTTGTACAAGCCGTTTTTCGGGACTGTTCTATTGGCTGAGGTGGTATTTGCGGGCATAGAGATGAGTGTTAGTTAAAAGGCTGTAAATCAGCCCCAGCAGATAATATATAATTGGTAGTTAGATATTATGAAGATTAAAGAGGTAATAAAAATGGGAAAAATCATAGCGGTAGCGAATCAAAAGGGCGGCGTGGGCAAAACCACAACTTGCATTAATTTAGGTATAGCACTAGCAGGTCAAAATAAAAATGTGCTGCTGGTTGACCTTGACCCGCAAGGAAATATTGCAGCATCAATGGGATTTGCGGTTGATGAGAAACGTTCTGTTACATATGGGTTAAAACAAACTATTGGTGCTAATGATTTTGCTGTAAATGCTCTGGTGGCAGCGGACACGGTACTCATACCAGTGCAGCGGAGGTGATGAACCATGGCAAATAGAGAAAAAAGGCGTATCGGCGAAACGGTTAAGCTTACAACGTTAGACAATTTATTCGGCGAAAGTGTTAACGAAAACGGTGTGCATGAAATTAAAATTAGCCAGCTGGTGGACTTTGCAAACCACCCGTTTAAGGTTCAAAATGATGATGCAATGCAGGAGCTGGCAGAAAGTATAAAACAAAATGGGGTGCTTGTTCCAATCGAAGTTAGGGAAAATTCCAGTGGTGGTTATGAAATAATATCGGGGCATCGAAGAAAGTTCGCTGCCACGTTAGCTAACCTTACCAGCATACCCGCAATTATTGGGGAGTATGACGATGACACCGCCACCGTTCGAATGGTGGACAGCAACATTTACCGCCCCACAATTCTGCCCAGCGAAAAGGCATTTAGCTACAAAATGCGGTTGGATGCAATGAATCGCCAAGGAAAAAAGTGGTACATTAACTTGTGGTCAAGTTGACCACAGGTTAGTGGAGAAAAAATCAAGAGATATTTTATCTTCACAGCTGGGAGAAAGTTCCAATCAAATCCAACGATATATCCGCCTTACTTTTCTAGTCACCGAATTATTGGGGTTGGTTGACACAAGAAAAATTCCACTAAATGTTGGCGTTTCACTTTCATATTTAAAGCCCGAAAAACAATACTGGGTATTGGAGTTCGCAAATGAATTGGGGTTAATCCCCACGCTGGCACAGGCGGATCAGTTCAAAGAGTTTGAGAAAAAGAATGAGTTAAGCAAAGCACTTCTCCAAAACATTTTAACGCAGGGCAAAAGTTCAAGCCAAACTTTAAACATTAAGACCGAAAAATTGCGGGCATACTTTCCTGCTGGTTGCACTGTAAAAGAGATGGAGGCGGAGATAATTAAACTGCTGGAGCGGTACATGAACATGCGAAATATTTAAGTAGGAATATGCAGGTTCGCCATGTAAATGAATTGCCCCCAAAAGTTAGATAAATAATTTAATTAAGCAGCCGCAAGGGCTTTTTATCTGTGAATTGCAGGTGGCAAGCCTTTTAGCTTTGCTTTAATACAGTGGTTGTTCAAGTAATCCAAATATTTAATGAGCTCTGCTTTGAAGTCTTTCATAGATTAAAAAGGCATCAAATAAAGAAGCGGCTTTTGAGTAGAGCAAAGAAGTTTTTTATCACTGTATTGTCAAAATAGTTGCCCTTGCGGCTAATGCTCTGAAAGATGACATTATTTTCTAGTCGTCTTTGCTAGCATTTGTGCTGGTACTGCCAGCCTTGATCCGAATAAAGAATTAGCCTTATATCCTCAAGAATCTGCACATAGGCTTTCTCCGCCATCCCTATCACCGTAAAAAATACCAGTCTTTTGTAATGTGCCGGTAGCTGTATTGTTTTCATTTTGTTTTAAAATATTAATATTCATTTGGATCAATATACTAGATGTATTTCTCATCACAGAAATTTTTT
>JAGWCC010001236.1:0-42008 GCA_022651775.1 Drusus annulatus | reverse complement strand
TAAAGTGATCAATTTATTATGATTACTATGCTCAAGTATAAAAATGACATACCTAGTAAGAATTTCCCCCGCGGCTTATATCTGGTGACAACGATTAAAACAAACGCCCTATCTTTTATCTTTAACAAATGATGATTGATGTTTTTAAAGATTTCTAAAACAATGATTGATAACATATTGCATTACAGTAATCAACAAAAATCTTTAAAATTTGGCGTCATACCAATATCAAGATTTCGAGATTAACGCAATTTTGTTGATAATCTTTCTCTGGTGCGTATTTATGGTGGTACCTACGTCAAAGAAATTACTCATAATGTTTTTTTCGGAAGCCGCTATGAATATTATTAGATAACTATCATTGTGGAGCCAAATCTAAAGCCTATGAGACAAGTCTTAGTTAAGACAAATCAGGCGGCGAATTGATACATCAAATTTTAACATATTGCTTTCATTCTATTGGCCATGATTCTATGTGAAAATATATGAGGTTGTATAACGCTTTATTAAAATTAAACTAATTATGTTAAACAAAACCAATCAAGTTATTTAAAGGTACAGCAAATGAAGTTGGTGAACTTGACAGACTTGAAATTTTTTTTCAATCACAAAAGAAATTTGGAGCTGCTACAAAACTGAAAAATCAGTAAAAAGATTTGGAAAAGGAAAATTACCCTCGTATGTAAAGGAGATAGCTTCTAACGTGTCGAAATTGTTTTTTACTTGAGACATCCCATACAACAAACACAACTGTTACGGTTGTTGGTTCACTCAATAACACACGTGATATGAGACACGCGAAACAGTTTTTTTATCATGCAAAGGCAAAAAAACTAATCAGAATTTATGATCCTTCTGGATGAGACGGATGAGTTTTGACAAACGCAAATAATTGAGTCTGAGAGAGATCAAAACGAATTAAAAGATAAACCCATTGAAGTTTGTAGTGGGCTTTTCTTGTTTATTTCCTTACTTCGAGTAAAATATCTCGAACGGTTAGTTAATTAGTTGTCTTTTTTTTTTTTTTTTTTTTTTTATAGTGAATACCAACTGCTCCCAACTTTCTGGAGCCAGTGAGACTATGGCATCCCCAAATGGGGTATTTTGTGAGGCTGAAGGTAGTGAGGAGTGGAACGAGATAGGGAAGAGGAAGGTTGGAAAGTACCTGGATATTCTGATCTGGTCACTAAATACGGCTAAAGCCATTTCAAGCAACGTTTCGATTCTGAATGGTGGTCTTTCACTAGTGCGATGCTAAGAGTATCTATTACTCTAGAACGTGCCGCAAATAAACATTATATTATTTTATATGAATTAAATGTGTTATGACACATATTAATTAAATAAAAGTTATTTGCGCATGCCGAGTTTGAACCCGCGACCTTTGGATTCGTAGTCGAGCGTCTTACCACTCGACCATGGAGGCCTGTCTGGGGCATAGGGGTAGAAAGTTTTCGTGCGAATTGTCAAAACTAGTTGGGTCTCAAATTGGTTTCGATCACACTTCAAGGGATTATCGGTTCAGTGGTCAGAAGCCACATTCAGGATATTCACATATTGCCTATTTCTTTGCACCAAATCGATGATTCTTAAGAATAGCTTACCAATGGTGGTGATCATCCAGGACACGAAGTAGGAGTTTCCGCCAATACAGACTATGCACATGATGAAGGACAATGGATAGAGCTTTCTGTAAGATTTAGGCGAGGGAATAAGGCAGGTAAGCAGCAGCTTCGGCGGCCAGGTGTAGATGAACCAAATCTTCTTGCCGACAGACTTCCCGCTCGGGAAGCGCCAAGAACTCTTACGGATTTTTTTTTCTGAAAACATTAAATATGTCTGTCGCTTAGTAATTTCAGGTTACATTTCGAATCCACTTATTATACAACTCATAATTAATTACACGTTAAGATAATTATCTGTTCTTGGGATTTTTTTATATGGCCTTAAGGTGCATTAAACTATATTTATATATATATATATATATATATATATATATATATATATATATATATATATATTATAAATAGAACACATACACTTTGTTTATAACCACTTTATCATTCAATATTATGTCTACCGGTTTCGGAAGTACCCTTCCATCACCAGGACAATATTAAAATTAACCTTTAGATAATAACTTCATCTCTTCTGACAGAAACACATGTGGAGATAAATCCTGTACACGATCAAAAAAATTATGTTTTGGAGTATCTGGAGAATGTATTACATTAATATTGTAATATAAGTAATAATCAATATTGTCCTGGTGATGGAAGGGTACTTCCGAAACCGGTAGACATAATATTGAATAATAAAGTGGTTATAAACAAAGTGTATGTGTTCTATTTATAAATATGGCAAGCTACAAAGTAAATGCTTTTTGCGAATATATATATATATATTTTAGTTACTTGTACATCAATGTTTACACAGTAACTAATTATAACTCATATACTTTTTAACTTAATAATAATAATTTATACACTACTTGATGTTACCAATATATTTTATATGGTTCTTACAGGCTATTTTAAATTTATTAGTTGGTATATTTTTTTATGTTTGTGTTCGTTGATTGTTTCCGGCAGCGCAATATAACATTTCATCCCTTTATAAAGTAAACTGTTTTGTGTATCGGTTTTATACTTTTTTTGTAGTCTGATTTCTTTTAACGTCCTTGTGTTATGTCAGAATATCCAAGTTATAAATAATTTTGTCAGAAACATATTTTGGTAACAAGTTGTTTTTTTTTTGTTATACGAGTTTATATAAATATCGAAGTGTTTAATACGAATATCAGCATCTGTTTCACTGTTAGCAAATATAGTTCCTCTAAAATGTAAGCTACTATTGTGTATCTATTTTGTCTAACTATAATTCTCATTGCTCTATTTTGGAAAATTTGAAATCTTGCTTTCTATAGACTGAAACTTGCTACATAATCATAAATTGAGATGTTTATTTTGTGACAATGAAAAATAAAAAATAGTTTTAATGATGTTTTAACCAGTGATTTGTAAAACAACAAAATAAACAGTTGTTAAAATCGCTTTTAATCTATAAATCTGCTTCGGATTGTACTTTTCCTTATCTCCTTTTCATATTTATAAACTTGGTGGATGAAACTAATGTTATTAATAAAATACATGCCAAGAAAATTGTTTCGCTTTTATCTTGAACATTTTAGGAAGATTATCGACGACGCACGTGCTTCACAAACCAACAACTTCATAAACTGAGATTGAAAACAATGCCACTGGTTTGATTTGTCTTAGTGATTATCTCAAATATATCCGCATTACAAAGTAAGTAGATAGAATTTATTAGTCGTGGATTAGTGTGAAGATGAGTGATTAATGACGTTTAAAATAAGCCAGATAAAATACAGGATAATCTTTTTAAATAGACAACTTTTCATCAAGAAAAGCTTTGTGAAAGACACCATTTAATGTTTTTCTTCATAGTTTTATTTGTATATATTGTATGGCGTCAGATAAAGGTTGTACACTTTGCCCTGTTGAGTTCTTATATTCGTGGGATGATCAGATGAAGCACCCGGCGCATGTTGTGAGGCTCTGGCATGTTCAAACAATTAAACATACATATACGAGTATAAGCCCACATAGTTCGTAATGAAAGAATCATTGAAATGCATCGAGTAATTGAATAAAGACGGATATTTGTTAATGTAAGACTACTCAGTGCCGCGCCGGATGGCGGGCTACAAGAAGTTTCCCAGTTTGCCATAGGCCACAAGTCTAAACCTCAACTTATTGGTATTGTTGATACATTCTAAAATTGTGAACGTCACTCCAAATAATGGACCTAACAATTTATTCGAAATTTACTACACTTAATTATGTTCTATGGCCATAAATTTTATTATCAACATCTACCGAAAAATGCCTTCATTTGTGATAAAGAGGCGCATGAATTCATCAACGGCGAAAGTTACAATCAGTATTTCAAAAACATGATGAATGAAGACATGTTATTTATTTCATTTTATTTTTATTTTTATATAAATTAGTTTGGCTTCTCATAATCTGCCTTATTAGGCAATCCTGCGTTAAGGCAGTAATTTTTGAGATTGTTTGTGATACTTTAATTTAATTTATGGTTGCTGTTTCTTGCGAATAAGAATTTATTATTGTATATATAAATAGTAAGTTGGATTAGTACATATCGTCGTCAACGCCAAAATACCTCCCATGTGTCAAAAACGTAATTGTTCAGGAGGAAATTAATAACTGATTTTTGTGAGTTACAAATTGTTTTTTGAGACATCAAAAATACGCTTTGTAATATTAGATGCAATAATATATTTTTTCCAATAAAAAAACATTGAAACTTGAAGTACAAATTGAAACTCAACACAATGTCGTATTTAACTCATTTTTGTGAAGTTGGGAAGTATTTTCCCGTTGATGACATTATGAAGAAATAATTATTTGTTCTGTGGTTGGTTCAATCAACAACATCGTATTTGGGTGAACGCACCGGATAAAGCTCTGTTATTTCTGTTAATCCAACTTTTTTTAATATTGCATGTTAGAATTTTTTTAATGCTTCACTTTGTTTTATATTTTCTGTTTATTATGACTTCATTGTCTAAAAGTATTAATTAATGAAATTGGTGTACCATGCATTGGTTCAGTCATCAGTATCTTATGGAATAATCGGTTGGGGGGGTATTTATAATACTCATATTAAGCCATTAGAAATATCTCAAAAATTAATAATAAAAATAATGTTGCATAAAAACATTACATACCCCTCCATACAATTATTCCAAGAAGCTGATCTCTTAGATATAAGAAAAATTTATTGTATACAGTGCCTAAAGTACATATTTTCATGAAGTAAACTATTTGCAAAAAATGAAAATCGTTACAGCAACAGAATAAATAATGTACTGGAGGTACCTCTCTGCAAAACTAGACTTGCGCAGAGACATGCATACTTCATTGCCCCAAAAATGTATAATTCACTTTCATTACATTTTAAGTGTTCAAATACAACTTCCTTAAATACATACAAAAATGTAATAAAAAACTGGATAAAAGCAAAAGATACCAGCCTCTTCATACTATAAGTGCTAAATTCTAAAAATTAACTAACTTATCTGTTGTGATTTTGAATTTGAAAAAAATAAATATATATATATATATTTTTTTTTTAATTATTATTATTATTTTTTTTTTTTACTTAATTTGAAATGTACCTTATACTGTAAAATGTAACTATAGAGAGCTATAACTATGATTTGAATTAGTATACCCACGCACTGGCTTTTGCCTATGTGGGATTTTTTTGTTATGTCTACATTATTTTATTATTTCTGTAATTTTTAAATGTATGTAACAAAATAAATCAAAAAAAAATATATATATATATATTAAATAAATCTTTGTTCGAATTTCGAGTAATTCGAGTGTGTGGTCTTTTTTCATTATATTTATGTTTGTGATTAAAAGATGTAAAGATGAGTGAGGATTGTATTTGCATGTATTTGTCAAAGGTCAAAGATATTATTCTTAAAAAAAAGAGGTTGATGAAATAATGAATATTTTGAAAATGTTCACCTTCATTTGCTTCATCTTCCTCTTGAACGTTTCCGAAGTTACCAGATTCCCTGTCCAGTCTGCTAGTTAATCTGGTGCTCCGCCTCTTGGAAAGAATAAGCGACACTCTTGCTGTGTAAACATCTTCAAAAGCATCGTCATCCAAGGTGTCTTGTTTCTCGAATTTTTCTAAAAATAACAACATTAATATTATTAAAATGGTAAATTTTTGTGGTTACACATCACTAGCAAGGAAAAGAGAAGTTTTCTACAATCGAATACTGTTAGCATCGCCCTAATAAAACAATAATAAATAGCACGTACCTAAACTGTGCTTGATATGGCTTAACCTATGATTGCTAACCAATTTTAAAAGTAAGTTACCTTCTCTTATTCCCGTTTAATTAACAACATTCCCGAACTGGGGATTTTTAATGTAGTATAATGATAAGTCCCACTATCTTTTTTTAATCATTTTCTTTGAGTGTAATTGTTCAAATTTCTGCCACATTTTGTTAGGCATATTGAGAACGATTTGCGTTGGTTTTAAATATAAGAGAGGTTTTACAATTTATGGAAAAAATGTATTTTTTTTAACCTTTTTCCAAAGCAATATTATTGAATAGTTTTTAAATCTTAAGTATGTTTTTTTTTCATTATCTTCCCCGCTTGTAATAAAACATAAACACAATTAACCAAAAATACTTTTTTGATTATTTTGTAATACTTACTAAAAGAATTTCAAAAAAATAAACATAAAATGTAGTCATTTTGAAAAAATGTAACAGGTGCTTCTGAAAAATTGCAAACTGATTATACTATCGTGAATTTCAATATGTTTCGATTCATATACCACTATTGCTCGCAAAAAACATATGCTATTTCTTTAATTTTTTCGATTTTAAACTATGAAACAGCTATACCAATTTTGATTCATTACACACGTTACATACCTAATCAAAAATTAACAAGCTTCATTGAAAGCATATTCCATCAGTCCAAACCATCCATACCTGACTTTCCGCATATGAGATTGGCGAAAAACTTGATAATCTTCTTGCTGTTGAACATGAAGATGAAGTATAAGACGTAGAGGACAATCAAGATGGTGCACTCCCACCACTCCACCCTGTCGTCCCAGGTCATGGAGACCAGGATGCTGACTACGATGATGTAGACAACGCAGTCTCGTGTGAGCGGCCAGCGCTTGATGAGAATGGGCTGAAGCAAACAAAATGTTAATTTAATGTCGAGCTTCAATATATGTAGGTTTAAAGGGAAAAAAAGTATACAATTAAAAATAACGATATATTCTAAATTTTTTATGCAAAATGATTTCATCGTACTCGGGCATACTCGTATATTGGAAGAATTTTTTATGAAAAACCTTTAAAACCGTTGTTTAGAAAATTGGATGGCATTATGACTACTTCAGACATAGAATCTGTTTTTTTTTTTTTTAACACAATTGATTAGATTTGATTATATAACGAATGGAAGCTAGAGACTTATATTAGGGAAAGAACTCAAACTGTAAATATTTTACAATCAATCAAGTACTCACTTTTGAGGCCGCGAGACCCCCTATAGCTCCCACCCCTAGCGTGTTGAACATGGCGGAACCCACGATGGTCCCTATCCCCAGGTCGGACTTAGTGACGAAGGTACTGATGATGTTGATGAAGAGCTCGGGCGAGGAGGTCGCCACCGCCATGAAGGTGGCCGCCGCTACATCCTGTGGAGGAAGACGTTTCACTCATGTTTCCCTAAAAACACAACTGGCCATCGTTCAAGCGCGCGAGTGAATCCAACACCAGTGATTGCAATGCGCAACTAAAAACACAACTCGATGTTGTTCAATCGCGCGAGTGAATCCAACACCAGCGATCGCAATGCGCAACTAAAAACACAACTCGATGTTGTTCAATCGCGCGAGTCAATCCAACACCAGCGTTCGCAATGCGCAACTAAAAACACAACTCGATGTTGTTCAATCGCGCGAGTGAATCCAACACCAGCGATCGCAATGCGCAACTAAAAACACAACTCGATGTTGTTCAATCGCGCGAGTGAATCCAACAACAGCGATCGCAATGCGCAACTAAAAACACAATGCGCAACTAAAAACACAACTCGATGTTGTTCAATCGCGCGAAGTGAATCCAACACCAGCGATCGCAATGCGCAACTAAAAACACAACTCGATGTTGTTCAATCGCGCGAGTGAATCCAACACCAGCGATCGCAATGCGCAACTAAAAACACAACTCGATGTTGTTCAATCGCGCGAGTGAATCCAACACCAGCGATCGCAATGCGCAACTAAAAACACAACTCGATGTTGTTCAATCGCGCGAGTGAATCCAACACCAGCGATCGCAATGCGCAACTAAAAACACAACTCGATGTTGTTCAATCGAGCGAGTGAATCCAACACCAGCGATCGCAATGCGCAACCAAAAACACAACTAGCTGTTGTTCGCGATCGCAATTCGCAACTAAATCGCTACCCGTACACAAAAATTATTATAAAAGATGATACAAGTAATATTCAATGAAAATGGAGTTTTGTATCTGAAGTAATCAAATAAAATTAAGACACTAAAATGATATAAAGAGAGCGTTGTGAAATATGAATGTTCTACACCCTCATTGATGAATTTACTCATATTATGCTCAGACGTCCAAATTTCAAGTTATCTATATCGCTTCTCCATAATGAAATAAAAAAAAACGCCAAAAATAAATTTCACTTCACAACTGCATTATCATAAATATTTGTTTAATCTAAGACAGCGTTATGGGGATTGATAGAATATAGAATTTTAGATTTTATTTGACTATCTGGTAAAATCATTATCATTTCATTGTCCTCCATATTTTCTAAATGCCATATCGCAAATTAAATAATCAGTGAAAAAATTATCGATGTTGTAAAAAATAGTGTCTTCGTTGTGAAACGTTATTAAGAACCATAATTTCTTTCAAAGATTTACCATTACACAAACCTTATTAAATGTCAATAGTATTTTTTTGTTTGTTTTGTATTTTGCTAATTTGTCACTCTAAGAATACCGGGTTGGTATTGTCAACCACAGTTTTACTCATTCGTTTTTTATCAAATTCCAACCTAATCTAAAAAAAAAAACAAGAAAATATTTGAAAACAAACTCACTATCTGGAATATCACTAAAATCGATATAAAATCAAAGCATGACAATTCAAGTAAAATCCAATAAAATACGCAAAATAAAGGCAATTAAGAAATGTGTTGTACCTAATTTATCTTTGTTCCATTATGCAATAATAACTAATAATTATTATCAAAAACCAAACAATATAACATGTTTTATTCAATACTAACGAAAACTATCTACAAACGCAATATATATTAATTGAAATAGAAATCACATTTAAAATAATAAAGCAATTACAAAATACAAAAACATTTCTGAGAAGGTAAAGCAATGCCTTTTGTAGATGGCATTTTGCAAACTTTATAGTATGTATTTTCTTGAGAATTTTTTTTTTAAATAGTCACCTTTATGATAAGTATGCATGCAATATGTTTTGATCTAATATGTTGAAACAGGTCTAAGTCAACAATTTCTATGATAATTTCAAGATGTCAGTTACATGTATTAGGCAAGTATATGCATTTAGCATTGTGTCGTACATATACATGTTAGTCCTTAGCAATAGCATCAATATTAGACGTGCACTAAACACCTTCCCATAAAAATGTCTAGACATTGACAAGGCCCGTAGTGATAAATGCATAGGCGTCTTGTTCGAATTTGTACATTTGGTTTTTTTTTCTTTATTAATTTTCCGAAATTTCGTATTTTTCTAATGTGTTATTATTGGTAAGCACTTAAGATAAAACGTCCAAGTTCTAAAAAAATATACTTGACCAATATTGGCAACCAACGTGTCTATCAGTCTTCAAGACATGCAAATATAACACAGTTCATATAGGCTGTTACGCCGTACATTTTCCAATCAATGAAGAACTAAAATATGTATTTTTTTTAGAAAATATTATTAGAACTAATTTTCTTTCTTATCTATGAGCTGCATGACGCTAGTTTGAATAAATGTTCAAGCAAAATTTTCACGAGCACCAAGAAATGAAAAAATGAGTGCTTCACTTATAAGCTCGAAATATATCATACATTAAACACAACCATCATTTTGTTGCATACTCTAAGTGTATAACTTACTGGAGTGATGTGAAGATCTTCGCAGATGCACTCCACCGTCGGGATGAAGTAGTCATTGCAGACGACGGCTAGAAGGGTGAAGCTGTAGATGCCACCAATGAAGTGCAGCACGATGGCTCCTTGCTTCAGTTGCTCATCTGGAATATAGTTTTGTCACAAGTTCAGGGATTGGTGAAACGGTTTTTATTTATTTTTGAATCATTGCAGAGGCAGCCTCCAAACATAACAAATGATTCTACTTGTTTATCTGAAATATTTCCTTTCCGCAACACAAAATATACACAACTTGTATCCATTTTAAGCCCAGGTGTTTGAACTCCCATAGCATTTGACGTCGTCAGAAATCGGCATTCAGCGCATTTTTTTTATTTTTGTCCCCGTTAACCGACGATTCTCGGCCGGTCAGCGGTAGTCAAATTTTAAGTTAGACCCGCCGCTGATTGTTATATTTGACAAGGCATCAAACATAATGGTCATAAAAATAAAATCAAACTCTAACCGGCATGAAAAATTAAAATGGTGTTATTTACCGATTTGGTGACGATGTCAAATGTGATGAAGTTTGAAACACCCCAGCCATAGTTATATTAAACGAACGAACAAATATTACCTATAAACATCAACAAATGTGTTTTCTACAACAACAACAAAAAAACAAGTTAATACAGTACAAATTTTTAAACAAATTAATGGACTTATCAAGGATTTTCGATACTGTATCTGATTAAATAATATTTTGATAAAATTTTATCTCAATTTCGTACAATCTTCGGTACCTACGCTGTTATAAATCAACAAATCAAATGATTGACTGTTATTAGGTACTACTTTGATAAGGAATTCAGTAGGAGGACTGATAACATTTGAAGCATAAAGAAGTTTTTTAGGTTTTGATAGATAAAATAGCTTAAATAATAGATTAGTGTGATCTTAAATTTTAACAGTTTTTATGGTAAGAATGTTTCAAGACAATTATTTAGTAGTTATAATTTGGTTTTTAACTTTTTGATATTTTCAATTAAGCTTTTCTTGTTAAGTATTTTTCTACGGCTCTACTTCAAATCATTACATTTTATAATAAACAGCAGAAAGTTTGTATTATCACACATATTTACGTTCTAGCCCAATATCTACATATATTGAAACTAATCTAAAACAATACCACTCGCCTTCATGGACGACAATTTAAATACCTAATAATCAAAAGTTTCGTGAAAATGTTTACAAATTTTTTTAAATGGCAGATCTACTTACAATAAAATATAACGTTTGAAGTGTCTTTATATCAACGCTTCTCGTTTATCCCAGATTCTCAGCAGTATGACATGTTTCTTTTCAATTAGTCAAACAAATTTGTGATAAAAAAATGACGTTTAGTTCACAGATTCACTCATCAGATGGCAGGGTCCAAATATTGAATACTTTGTAAGTGTGAGAAAATTTATGAAATTATTTAAATTACCAAACGTTCAATTGTTTTATTCACGGCTCTTGTGATCAAGATACACTAGAGATGAAGAGGTAATATCATGTTTAAACTATCTTTCAAGATTACTCACACTCGATTTGAGATAATTTACAAAAATCTTAAGCACTTTCTGTGCACAAATATTTCTCATCAATAATAGTGCAATAGTATGACATGAAAACCCTTTTCTTATTATAGTTCTATTCTATCATCTTACGACCTATTTAATTAATAGTTTACATTAATTATTGTATATTTGTGGGCTTAAGGTTAGGGATAAAGTTGTTATGTAACTAAGCCAACACAATGCCTTTTGTGATTTAATATTTTGATGAATTTATCGTGAGTTAATCTTAGATAACCGTAATCTGAAAGTGAAATAAATATCTAGGTGCCATAAATTTGTCAAACTTTAAAAAAAATTATTTTAAACAAAATAATTTATTTTTTGTTTGAATCATAAAAAAAATTGTTTAACGTCATTTTATATGTAAAGAGACAAAGTAAAAAATAGCAAATTCTGTTCATCAATACTTTTCTTCATCGTGTGGATGGGGATAGTTGGTGAAGGTCATAGTGATATTATCAATTGATGATATTTACATACTCACCTATAACTCCATATTTATATAGTACAGGTATTTTTTTATCAAAGCACTGCACAGTGTACAGTCGTAGGCGATACTGTCTTTGAAAAACACGACTTAAAAAATATGTAATTCATTTTCAAATAATATATATCTTCAGAGTTTACAATTAGAAAAAAACTCCCCTTTTTCAAGCATAACAGAGAGCATTACGCCTAAAATGCCACAGCTGAAAATTGTTTTTTAAATCGTTTAAGTGATGTTTTTTATACCACGCTTAAGAGGTAAACTGATATTTTTCAAAACAAATTTCTGTTATGGAAATCGCGAAAAGAAACCCAGCTGAGATCACGCTCAATGTGACCGTCTACCATCATCTTAAATAGAGGTTGAAACAACGTAATTATTTAATTGACCTGTGAAGAGGTCATCTGGAAAGTCGCCTCCGTCAGAAGTCTTGTTGGTGCAGTTGCCAGCCTCCTCGTAGGGCTCCATCCGGCGCCATGGCAACCAGTGCCAGTCGCTATCTACCAGTTGTGATTGCTTCATCACGTCGTCGACCCATGAACCTGCGGAGGGCGCCTCGGTGCGGGTCTCGTGAATAGAACCTTAAAAAAAAACAAACAAATAAATTGAAAATAATTTAAGACTAACGGTCAATTAGTTGTTTGGCTGACCGTCACCTTTGACATCGTCGCAATTTGATTATCGGCGTCATTTTGAATATTTTTACATTTAAAGGGTCCCCGTCAAGCACCGATGTTTGCCTGTCGACGTTTTAACATAAAATAAACCACAACAGATAATAGATCATGGGTAAGTTTTTGGATTTAAGCTCCGTGACTAGCATAAAATAGTTAAATGTGTCACTCTGAAATAAACAATAAAAGCTTATAAGTTTATTATTATAATTTATTCCCCAGTGAGTACAAACTACCAGTAGCAAATAATAAATAAAAATGGCACACGCACCATAAGAATATTTCCAAAATAATGCTCCATAAACACTTTTTTATTTATTTATACGTTCTTAATTTTTTTTAACATATCACTCAGTATGGATTTTAAATACGATCATAATAGTGTTATTCCTTTCAAATAAACACATTTTAAAATATATTTATGTTTATGAGGGATTGCGATGTCCCCTGTGTACAAATGTGCACGAGGATTTAACAGATATCAGATTAATTTGCGAGGAAAATCTTAGTTGCTAATTTATATTACTGAAAGAACTAGCTTATTGCCTCATTAAACCTGATTATGGCAATAAAGCGGATTCCCTGTAATATGTTATATGATAGTGTTTGCAAACACCGATTTCTGGAAACAATATAAATTATCTTTAATGCAATGTAATATCACGCCAATATAAAGTATTGTGTAAATACATTCCTAATAACTATATAGTTTATATAGGTCAACACTTTGTATAATCTAAATAAGTAAGTAATAAGAAATGTTTTTTTATTAAATTTCAAAACCTTATCTTGAAGCACGCTCGATTAAGGCAATTTTTATTTTTACGTTTATTTTTTTTCCTTATTACGTACATACTCGTATGTATTGCAATTCTTACTTTTATTTTATGTATTGTTAGTTGGTCATTTTTTGTATAATTGTTAATAATGGAATGTATTTCATTGCACTATCCCTGCATACCTTCTGGAATAAAATGATTATTATTATTATGTAAATACCGTAGTGGAAATTAAAAATGATAATGCTTCTATTTACTGCTTATTAAAAAAAATCTACAAACAAAATTATCACATTGTAGATTTTGTACTAGGATGCCTACTTCTCACGACGGTTATACAAATTACAAGAACAACGGACACAACAATATTAATGATTATTTTTATATTATGGATATTGTACTGGGATGCCTGCTGCCTACGCCGGCGCTATCAAATTACCAGAACAATGGAGATAAGATTATTAGCAAAGCTCGTAATAGCCGAATATTTGTAATGGAACTTTTTATTACTAATTTATCCTCGCGGTTTTTTTTTACAATGGTTATACCAAATGGGCTTGTCAAGATTTCGTGAATTTGAGTATTTTTAACATTGACGCTTGTATCAAATACAAGTAGATGCATCCTGAATTGGTTATTCGTTACTAGGGTAATTCATTTCCATTTCCTTTTGCTTTCTTTCAGAGAAGGAATTGATGGAAAACAATTTTTCGATACTGAATAAGCACGGTGCTTCATTTTCTTAATTTCCTTTAGGCTTTTTTCTATTCCAAAATATTTTATTTCTGCCCCTTTTTCCATTCTACAGTTTAATATTCTGTTCAACTCGTTTTTTACTTTGGCATATTTTTCTACGCCAATGGCCTTGTTAATCTTTACTATATCGTCTGGGTAAATATAGACGTCGGTGAGTAGAACTGTAAAATCTTTGTTTTGAAGTTCAAGAAAAAAATATGAATCATAATGTTGTATACTTGGAGCGAAATATATTCTTCAATATTTTTGGAATATAATAAAAATATATATTTATTATAACGCAACATCGTGTATTCTGGGTAGACCACACCAGGGTTCCTATAAAGATGTTAAATGTGAATCTTTAGAAAAGGTTGTTGTATATAATATCAATAATGTCCACGCATTGGTAATAATATTTCCAACACTGATTACTTCAAAAGTTTTAAAGGGAAAACATCAAAAAAATAATGTATGCGTTTGAAAAATTGTAACAGGCATTTTCCAAAAAAAAAGAACAATTTTATAAATTTACTAGTCAAAGATTTCAATGCATTGAACAATAGAATTCAATAGACAAGATATATTGCTACATAAATGTGAAACTAGAAGAATTTATTTATTGGCAGAGATTCTAACAGAAACAGGCGAAATAGCAGTTGTTTCGAATTTGTTTACGCTTTATTCATCACGTTCAACGCTTGTTTTTTATAACAATTTATAAAATTTGGTTTTTGGGATGTTTCTAAGGTATCTAGGAAATTAAAATTTTACGAAGATGTTTTATCGTGAGAACCTTGAAATCTTTGTTTATTTTATTTCATAACCTTCTGAAAGTAAATGAAATTATTTACTGCTAAAGATAGACACTTGACACAATTTATCTATTTATTGATAAGATTTTGTTGAGTTGAAAGTATTTTTTCATTTCCAGCGCAGCTTAACATAAATAAAATTCGTAGGTCAAATTAAAGGATATCAGAGTTAAGTAGAATTAAAATATTTCAAATTCAGCTAAATAAATTCTAGTTGTACTTACGTTGAGATAATTAAAATTCTTCACATGGTTAAAAGGAGTCTCATTTGAAAACGCATTAATTTGAAATGATCCCTTGTTTTCATTTTACTCTGAATACCTTGAATTTGTTTTGCTTTTGGTAGATTTTTATCTTTTTAAATAATCATTTTTCTTACTGAAAAATTGAAGAATATTTTTTTAACTAACAATCTGACGTTTTTTATTATTTTTTGTTGGGTAATTGTGTATTTCATAGTTCCTTAGATCATAGTGTAAATCATGTAGAAAGCTGAAAATAGTTGACTTTACTTTGACATACAAGTCACAAAAACGGAGAAACTTTCATAACGTCAGATCTCGCCGTTCAAAAATTTTCGCTGCTTCAGATGTCATAAATCAGATTGTATGCTTTATAGTTAAGTCGGTAATTAAACAGACACATATTTAAGTAAAATCTACGTTAGAGATAAACCGTGTTACTAACATGCCGTAACAATAAACGAAAATATTATCTCTATGGATGGATAATGATCTTAATAATATCGATCCACAAGTCACTTCCTTTTAAAGTGAATTAAAATAGTTCGTTACTCAGATTCAAGATCACAATCATTTATGTCTAAGATAAGGGTATGGCCAGGACAGCAAAAGCAAACGACTATCGTTCAATATTTATATCTGTTCTCGGTACCAGCATATTTAATTACTGTTAATCTTGATGGTTTCTCGACTAACGCGTCGTTATATTCCATATTTTTTAAATCTTTTTTAAAACCTTGGTTATATTTTTAGTATCTCTTTGTTGAATCAAATTTACTTTCTCACGTCGGTTTTTTGATAGCTTGTGTTTACTATCAACTGCATTAAATTTAAAGAAAAACAACTTGGCATGTTACCATACTCTTTAGTTATTTAATAAAGAACACCGCACAAGAATCCTAACTGCTACCAACCGTCCGGAGCCAATTATGGCATCCCCCATCGGGGTATCTTGCGAGGCCGAAGGAAGTAGGGAAGGGAAGGAGATGGGGAAAAATAAGGTTAGGAAGTACCTGGCTATTGAAATCTGGTCACCAAACACAGGTAAAGCCATTTCAAGCAAAGTTTTGATTCTAAATGGCGGTCTTTCACCAAGGCGAGTATTTACCACAATTCTACCAATACTGAGAAAATCCAGTGAACTTATTTTTACATTGTTCAGTTTCTAACATTTGTTTAACATTTTAATAGAAGAACAAATAGTGTTTTTTTTCGCCCTGTAAAAATGGACCTGAGCTGAAATATAAGGAGCTCCATAAGAGTTTAAATTAGATGACGTCAAAATAGTTTATATCTCTCCAAAATGCTCCGAAATAGCTCACGGGCGTTTAAATTTCTTGTTTTTTTTTTCCTCGCGGTGAATTGACGTTGTGAGCTGAACATAATTGCATTTATTGTTTATTTCTACATACAAAAGGTCGAAAGCTTTATATCGCACGAATTTTTTTTTTCTGATTTGTGGTTGACGCATTACTATTATGTTCTACTTTCCACACGTTTTCCAACTCCATAAGATCAACATTTTGAGAAGCCATCAACCGATGATAGTCAGATATTTAAGCTTATCAATGCTCAGTGTTATTTTTCTGAAGCAATACTTATATTAAAATAAAATGAATAACTTAATAATTCAACATCTGGGTAGATTATTTGTATCAAGTACTACGGCTGTCAACAATTCATAAGAATACTATTGGTAGAGATTGTTTCATTCAACATGAGTGCAAAGATAATATAAATAGTTATATGTGTAAATACAGGAGCAATGGATTCATTTTACGGTATTTCCAACCACGTGTTAAAAGTCTGTGGTGAAGCTTGTAGGCAAATTGAAATTTCTTTGTCAATTGTCGTAAAAGTATGAACATTTTCAATAAATAATAATGTTTTAACGAAAACGACCATTTCTTGACATTTTGTAAATTTGGACAGTTAGAGGCACTAAACGTAACTTTGTGGTTTTCTAATACAAGCAATACTACAAATAATGAATATGTAAATTCTACATTGGCAGTTAGGAAAATGTCTTAGGTTTCCAGTGAATATTTTTTTATAACCACAATATTTTAAATTCTATGAAAAACATACTAAAATGTCAGTAAAAGTTGTAGTTTAAAAACAAGAGAAGGCATTTTGGAACGTTTTACCTAAAATTCCTCCATGCATTTCATAAAGAATTTAAACGATTACTGTTCAAGAATTGTATTCACTGGAAACCTTAACCATTTTTCTAACTACCCGTATAGAATCAAAAAATAAATCACGTGTACTATTGCTTGTATTAGAAAGTCAAACCGTGTGTATTTTTGGGTGCTTACCCTTAAAGTGATGTTTTAAAGAGTTGCAAAGTTCACTGCCTCGAGAAATTACGTGCCTAGGGATGGAACGAATTTGATAAAATTCAATGATTCAAAAACATGGAAACATCCTAGCAAGCGAAGGTTGTGTTGTGAAATTATTAGATTTAGTGTCTGAAACCAAGTTAAGTAGCGGATTGAATGGAACTGCGTAACTTTTAAAAAGCTGAGCGTTCACTTTAGCCAGTTATTCAATAATGACTAACTCTTTTTATCCACACAATACACGGATACACAAAGTCAGAGTTTACAGAGAATATCAATTTTATTATGTATTGAAGCTATAAACTGTAATTTTATCATTATTTATTACTAGAATATTGGGTAGTTGATATTTTTTTCTAGTAAACGCATATCGAAGTACATACGTAAGTATCGCAAAGCGTTAAAACTATTTTCCTTTCTGTTTACGGGTCCCTAGCTAAATATTTTTTTATGGCGTGGGTTACTTTTTTCGATATTATAGGTGTATGTGATTGCTATTTAAATACAATCGTTAGGACACAGATACAAGAGGGGAATGCTGTATTTATTTTACCGGTATTTTAATTGAAAAAAAGCTAAATTCTAATATCGTTGTCGTTGTCATTTTTTTGGTAGCTGTCTACAGTCGGAACATGCGTAAAACTGCTGTCTGATCAAAACAATAAAAATGTTTTTATTTTTGTATTTTCTCCATCCTAAAATATGTGTTACTAAAACACTTATTTTATTAATCCTTTCTTCTGATGAAAATGACCCCCGATAGGTGATATGGGTATGAGGCAAACCATAGGAAAAACAATGATCTCGTGTTAAGAAAATATTTTTAAAAAATACTTACATTTTATTCCACTGAGTTGAATCAGCACGACCAATGAGATAAATAAAAACTTGCATGAAACATTTGTTTTGAATATCTTCAAGTCACGGTTTTTACGTACGAAAACCATTTTTTTGTCAACTACCCATGAACCGTTTTAAAATGCACTTTCTTTTCTAGAAATATTTAACGATATTTTATCGGCTTTCAAATGACAGAGCTGTTAAATCTTGGATTCGAGAGACGTTTCACATACATAGCTGAATACGTTTGAAAACAATAGCGATGTATTATGCAGGGACGGAGAAGTATCTCAAGTTGTATATTATTGAATCGTCGTTTCACTTAGCAAGTATTATAGATCAAACGTGACCGGCTCGCTGACGAACCTAAATCTGAGCACTGTGTGTCCTCCCTAAAACGTGCGATGTTTTATACAAGATTCGGTTTCGTTCTGCGAAAACAATACTCGACCGCCATTGACCGATATCAGCGTTTGTCTGACTCTCATCAAATCACTGGTGTCTGATTGAATTTCTTACAGATTTTAAGTGGAATGATAAGAACTCTACCTGGGACAGGTGCAGAGTGCGCGGGAAGCCGCCAGTAATGTGCATTCAACTTAAATAATATGAAGCACGTAGTAACGGTATAAACTGCTCATTCGTATCAATGATTCATTTTAATGTATACAAAAATAAATATTACACAAAGTAACAAAAATGCTTCGTGGATTATGTAGGTATTTTTTGGTTTACCAATTATCGTGAATTCATAAAGCTCAGCTTTACTAGTGGCAATTTCTTCTAACAAATACAGATTTAAAGTAAATAATAAAACGTTGTATCGTTTACAGACCCCACATAACCGCTTTCCTCATTTTTTTTATCTTTACCCACTCCCATATGAGCATTATTTAAATAAAAAAAACATGCTGTTCGAAGTAGAATTAGGAATTTGTCTCTATCTATCTATGGCGTAGTAGCATATGTTTTAAAGGAATTCTCACTTTTTGTCGAGAGATCATGGGTAAATTTCTGCTCAGCGCAAAGGAAAAAAAAGTTTTTTTAATTTTATTTAACGTAGTGTGATGTTGTAGTTTTTTTTAATTGGAAAATCTTTTAAAATTCACTAAATCTGAGCAAAGATTTTTTTTAAATCAATAAAATATTTTTTTTCCGTCGTGGAACCCATGAGAGCGGTGGATCCTAGACCTCTTGGAGATTTTTTTTTCCTTTAAAGCAATCACTTTGTGGTATGATATATTTGAGGAAAATGAATTAATAACTTTGTATAAGACCACAGATTGAATTAAAAAGATTATTATTTTCTCACTGTTCTCTTATTTTATTTTATATTGTGTTCTCCCTCTGTATGTATATATAACCGCACACTATGTATTTTTTGTTTTGTCTAATTTTGTATCTTGATGATGCTTAGGTTTAGCAAAACCGGTCGGTCATAAAAATTAAAATTGTATTTGTGGTCTTTCATTTTCATTAAATTTAATTTTTCGCCATGATGATTATTTTTTGTTTGTTTTTTTTTTTATTTATTTAAAGCCAATGTAAGTTGATGGATTCTAAATGTGGATATTATATTAATTACACTTTTATTTCTTATTTTATTTAAAAAATCGATAGGCGAAAATATTGAAATGGGTAACTGCGGGTTTTAATTACAAGTGCCTGAAAACCGTAATTTGTTTTGTTCAAATCTTGAATGATATAACAAAAATATTATAATGATGACAACAGCAACAAACTAATTGTATAAAAAGTCTGTAAGCCTCATTAATATCCCATGTTTAAAATTAGCTAACTAAATCTGTACCTTTGCGGTTAGATATCGGAAGGTTGCCCGATGCTACATACTTCAATCAATCACATAAGATGGCGTGTGGATTCTAATTAAATGTTATTATAGTTATGTTACAATTAAAACATGTTTTTTTAGACAACACAGTAGCTGTTAAAATGCACATCTTCCTTTAAATCTAAATGATTTTAAATCTAAATTATTTTATTTTGGCAGTCTAAATGATTTTCGTCATTCTTTACGACTCTACCAAAAATTTGACTAGATCATGGCTTGAATGTTCTCTCTTATGTTTATTTTTCCTTATTTTTGTCATCGCTACATTTATTATTATGTATATGCTATTTCTTCTCTGTTGCTCTTTTTTCCATTTCGTGTTTTACATGTGTTTTTTGTAATTGGACTTTAGTCCGTTAATTTATAAATAAATAAATCATCAATTGAAATTTTTTGTTGTTTGGTTGTGAATTAGATTTTTTTAAATTCATCGATAAGATATTTCAAATCGAAAGCATGTTAGGCATACGTATATTTGTACAGTTTATATTACTCTACATGTACAAACATATTACATTACATATACAGTATACAGGTGGGTTTATTTCCAGGTGGCAATTTCTTCCGAAAATCCCTGATTCTTAGTGGAAATAAACAAAAATATCTTGCATTTTTCCTATTGTGTGAATGTCAATTAAAATAGGATTAAGAAAAAATAATTTTCCTACAATTATAAATATATTTTAGTAAAAAGCAATCACTTTGTGATTTGACATACTTAAAGAAATTCAAAAAATGACTTTGTATAAGACCACAAATATTTTGTAAATTTGTATAATCGACCGGTTAAAATTAAAATAATATTCGGTACAAAATTAAACTAACTAAGTTTACATAGCCATAATTATCGTCCATTTTACAATCTAACGCCTAGTTACCGGTGGCATATTTCTAGTTTAAATAATATAAAAATATATAATATGATAAATATAATATATTTTAATAAAAATATATTTCCTAATAGATAAATTATGTAAGAACTTAGCGTTTTGGTACACTTGTTCTCAAACCTCATAACTATTGAAAATAGATACAGGAACCAAGCACTAAAATAATCAACATATTGGTTTTTTATATAATAATAATAATAATCTTTAAACATGCATATTATATTGATTAATGCTTCGAATGACGTAAAAAAAAGATAACAAAATCAACGATCTTTGATAAAAAAAATTACTGCCGCAAATTCCTAGATATGACGAAATTATAATAATTTTAATTCTTAAATTTTTTTAAATGTGTATTTTAGAAAAATCCAAAAATTTTCACCAATTATTGAGATAAGAATTTTATGTGGGTGTGACATAAATATATACATTAGGTGCGTATTTTAATATATAGGTTAATTAAAAAGCATTAAAAAATATTTCTGCAATATTAATAAATAGGTATTATAATTTAGAGGCTTGTTAGTAATTTTAACTTGTTCTTAGTAAATTGGCTCTTGTTTTAAGCGTATGCAGCTCTTTTTAGTACACTTGTAATCACCACCTGACTTTCACGATTTTTTTTTATATGAATACCGCACAAGAGTCTCAACTGCTTCCAACCGTCTAGAGCCAGTGAGACTATGGCATACCCAAATAGGGTATTTTGTGAGGCTGAAGGTAGTGGGGAGGGGAAGGAAATTGGGAAGAGGAAGGTTGGGATGTACCTGGCTATTCAGATCTGGTCACCAAACACGGCCAAAGCCATTTCAAGCAACTTTTCGATTCTGAATGGTGGTCTTTCACCAGGGTGATACTTAGAGTATCTACCACTCTAGAACGTGCCGCAAATATACTTTCATTATTTTCGTATGAATTAAATGTGTTATGACACATATAATTCATACAATTCATTTAATGAAAGATTACAAGTTGATGCAATTTATACTGATTTCCAAAAAGCTTTTGATAAAGTTAACCACTCCATCTTACTAAATAAGCTTGATCAAATATGAATACATGGAGATCTTTTTCGCTGGGTGAAATCATATTTGTATAACAGAACACAACTAGTACTCATTAATGGATACAAATCATCCCATATAGTTGTAACTTCTGGTGTACCACAGGGATCGAATCTTGGCCCCCTGCTTTTTCTCATATTCATAAATAACCTTGGTTCAAAATTACACTGTGATTATGCCTTTTTTGCTGATGACCTTAAATTTTTTCGTAAAATTAAGTCGATCTCCGATCATCAATTGCTTCAGAATGACCTCAACACACTCAATAAATGGTGTATTGACAATGATATGCACTTAAATGTTGATAAATGTTACACTTTAAACTTCACTCGAAATAGAATTACAAAAGAACTTTTTCCTACGTTATTAATAATACTATCCTTAATAAAGTTTCTTCGATAAAAGATCTAGGAATCACTCTTGATTCTAAATTCATATTTGATGTTCACATTAACGACATTAAGTGTAAATCATTCAAAATGATGGGATTTATTCACAGAATATGTAAACCATTCAAGGACCCACAATCAATTCTAACCCTTTACAACAGCTTGGTTAGAAGTAAATTGGAATATGGTAGCACTATTTGGAATCCTCATTACCACAAGTATGTAAACACTGTTGAATCTGTTCAAAAAAATGCTAAGAATGTTATCTTTCAAATGTGGTCTACATGACCATCTTAGATCATATGATGCACGCCTTGAATACTTTAACATGGATACACTGAAAACTAGAAGGCAATTAACTGAGTTGATATGTCTACATAAAAATAATTCACGGTCATCTCGACACTGCAATATGTCTTAGCGCTATTGAAATTAATGTACCCAATGCTCATTGTTTAAGACGCCATAGTACATTCCACCTGAATACATTCAGAAACAATATTGCCTACTTTAGCCCTCTATCGCAAATGTGCCGACTATATAATCTAATAGAGTGTGCTGATGTAGACATTTTTGTTGATGGTCTGTACGGTTTCAGACGGAATGTCATGTTATTGCTTAAAAGGGTGTTAGAGTAATTCCCTAAGTATATTTTGTATGTATCTAGTAGTAATAAGTACAAAACAACAATTTTTAAAAATTTAATGTATCTTGTCTATTTGTATTGTATTTATCAATGATTGTACACTAACTGGTTTTTTATAACTGGATTTTTTCACGAAAGTGATAACATCTGTTAAAACCCAGTATAAATAAAATAAATAAATAAATGTAACATATGACATGATTACATTAAAAAAAAAAAAACATATTAATTAAATAAAAGTTATTGGCGCACGCCGGGTTTGAACCCGCGACCTTTGGATTCGTTGTCGAGCGTCTTACCACTCAACCATTGTCATCTCGATACTACAGTATGTTTTAGCAGTATTAAAATAAATGTACCTAATACTTACTGTTTAAGACCCCATAGCACATTCCGCCTAAGTACATTCAGAAATAATAGTGCTTACTTTTTTGCCTTCTGTCTCAAACTTCAGAAAAAATGTCCTGCTGTTGCTTAAAAATATGTAACATTGCTTGGGCTAATTATATTATGTATATTTGTTTATAACGGGATTGTTTTCACGTAAGTGAGAACATCTGTTAAAACCCAGTATAAATAAATAATATTATTACTTTCTTGAATAATTGAAAAATGTTAAATAAACCGCCATTTATAATAAAATTAATTAAATGCCATAATTAATAAATGTCTTTCAAATAATAATTTAAAGCTTCATTACTCACTTTTGTAATTGCGTCTTATCTTCAGTAGAATATGGTTGCATTGATTTTAGAATTCGAGACGGAGTGACATGTGGAGAATTCATAACGCAAGATCTTACACTTTTAGAGATTTAAGTGAGTAACAAAAACAGGTTTTCTGCTAAGCAGTTAGAATTACTTGTTATTTTCTTATTAGTGGACTTTAATTTTGGGCTTCTAGCAACGAAAGATATATCGAATGTGAAACAGAGTATAAGAAATCCGTATTATAACTGCTGAAATACGAACAAAGACAAAGCTTAGAGTGTTCTCAAACATGACTTAAGGTACGATTGAGACTGTCGCATGACCCTGGGCGTCAAATGTCACATGAAAAGCGAAATTCTTACGGCACAATAATATACTCGTATGTGGTTTTTCACTTTTATTGCAAAGATTTGAAAATCGGTTTGTATATTATAATATCGTAGGGAGTGATTTAAAAACAAGTCATTATAAATAAACGTTTTTGATTATTTTTAAGATAATTTATTTTAAGCCGATTTATAGCTAATTAATAAGTACGTGACATTTTTGTGATTTTATATTAGCGGAAATACTCGTACGTTATTAACCATTAATCTAAAACCTACAATAATTATGTATCAAAAACAATACTGCATTGTTACTAATGTGTATTGATATGATTAGCGTGCGGTCACTTAAATCCTTGGTCACGCGGTAAAATATGATTTACAACTATTGTATTATGTCGCTGATTTGCGTTTCATTTAAATGGAAATATTCCTTTAAAAATTGGGCAGTACAATTTTAATTATACAAGCATACAGAAAATAAAAATTGGTTAAAATGCAATCGTGAATTGGACTCGGAACCTTCTGCAACCGAACCCTCTTTCCCTACTGTCGTTTTAGCCAATCACAGATTTCTTGAAAATCACTCACATTGCTTAAAAAAATCTATGAAGTCATCCATCTTTATTTTTGTTAAAAAAGCTTCGATCCGAACGATATTTCAAACTTAGATGGTGTCTTGGATTTTTATCATTTTACGCATTACCTGGAATTTGTAACATTTAAATTTTCACTGTATTCCTCAAAATGTTAAAAATATGCTAAAGACCTTCAATTTTACATACTTTTGACATTGTTTCTGTATTTAAAATAAATCCGTCTTGATGGACCACACTTCACTGATTTTTGTAGAGATGAAAATACTCACCTTGTTAGGTTTTCATTGCCAACGAAAATTATTGATTTCTTGTGTATTTGATAGTTTTTTTTAAGTCTAGTACAACATTACATGATTTGATTTGAAGAATTTTCAGCGGAAATCCTTTGTCATTGCATTTTAAATAGTGACAATGCCGCTGTAATTTGTGTAAACACACGTATTATACTTTGCTACCATACTTTGTTGAATATGGAAGGGTTTCCGCTAATTCTAATAAATAATTCAAGCCGATTTTCTGGTCACGGCTTTATTAATGAACCCAGCCGGGTTTTTATTCAGTGTGACTTCAAAACTGACAAAGAGCCTTGCTTTAAGCTTCGCAGGTGACGCACTAGTTTTCAATATTTCAGATAGGATTGTAATAATTAATATTTTGTAGTTAATTATGACGTAATAAAGAGAAAATTCTCATCATCGCAGTGAAAATATAATCTGATTGTAGATATCTCCGTCGTAATATAGATTTCAAAGATGGGTAATCCAATCATTTGGGAAACTCTTCAACAGCGACCAAAAGCCGATCCGATTGTTTTAAATTTTACAAGAACTAACGGTACCCCGGAAAAAAATGGCGTGTCTTCTGATTTGAAAACAATTCATCAGCATAAATATTTTTGGGTGAGGCACTTGATCGAGTTTCTACGGACAACCGGTCTTCATGGATACAAATATATTGCAATGGAGGATATCCCAATTATAGACAGGTATTTCATTTTTAACTACTATCAAAATATTTTCAATCGTTGTTCAGTTCCTAAAAGAAGAAGAAGGACATAATTGATTTTTTAAATATCTTTATGAGAAACGTACCTACATTTTTATCATTCATGGAGATAATTAATAAAAATCTAGATTTTCCATCCAAATTAATCACGCAGTGTGCTAATGTGATAATTTTATTCAATTAATATGCAACAACAATGATATACAACAGAGGTCAGAGGGATAACATTTTAATCCATGATGAAAATTGCATTCAGTAAATTCAACTTTACATTATATCCCTTTTAAGATATTATTAGTTTTTTCATGACTTATATTTCAACAATGTTATTAAAACCAATAGAATGTGGTATTCGTAGGAATGTTCGTTTTGTGGTGGAGTTGAAAAACAGCAACGTATTAGTAAAGAATATAAGGCACTAGTTTTTTCCCGTGAAAAATCACGCGGTGTAACTTGACTTAGCTGTAACTGAGATTTTTATTCTAAGATTTACAAAATCAAAAGCATTTAAAATAAAATAAAAGATTGAATCAAATCTACAACAATATTTAAGCAGTGCATTTAAAAACGTATGAAGTTTTGTTTTGTGGTGAACAGTAGATTGCAGTGTACCTACTTGTGTACAGTACAGTGCCAATGAAAGCCTTTAATTAGGAAATGTACCTTTTTAAATATAACATTTTGACGATTAATAAGGTTTTTCTGATTTATTGCGCAAATGAGTATCTTTAAAATAATACTTTAATAATAATATATGGTGTTGAAAAATGAATATGTACCTACTTACTAATAAGAAGCTACTCAAAACATAGCTTTTGTGGAAAATTACGTTTAATAATGTAAAATACTGTTTTATTATTATCCTTATATTGTGTTCATTTTACACAGCACTTTTGTCCCTTATTGGACTCGTTAAATCGATGATTGATGATCAAAACTGATTTAAACACGAATTTATTCACTTTCAAATAGATTAAATTTTCTATCGTAATTGCGTAAGTAAAAACAAATAATAAGTGTGCATGTCTATTTTGGGACAGCCATTGGGTTATTATTTTAAATCAAATAATAATTATCAATAACTATTAACGTCACACCTAGCGTGTAGTCTTCGTTATACCCAAAGAATGCTTCGGAACTCCAACATGTCTCGTTTTCAGAAAGTGGACACTCGCTTTATCTAGTTGAAAGCAAAAGATTGAAAATAACGACAGAGGTTACACTCCTGAAGCCAGCGTACTTGAGAGGAAAAAGGTGTTGTGGCTTTTAGCCATACCATTGTTTCAGGGACACCTTCAAGGTGATAATATGCATATTGCCATTGTCTCCACGTTCTATACCTAGTTTATCGCGACTCGAATAAATACATCCAGTGCTAATGTTAAAGTATGTGTTCAAAATAAGAAGAAAACAGTATCCTATATGAATATAAATAAAAGTACAAAGTTTGAAACCAACAAAGCAGATTTTATTAATTACTTTATTTTAAATTGATGAAAATATGTAAAACCAAATATAGTTGCGGCGTCCTCGAGGTTTTGTTGTAAAAATACCTAATCGAAAACACTCATAAAATGCTATTCAATGCACAAATTTGATGAACATACAAAAAAAATATGGTTTTTCATTTAACACCATGTTGCACTAAAGTAGTTAAAATGATAATAAATTAGAGAAATGACTTCAACCAATTTATATTTATCTCGTGGTTGTTGACATTACTAGCAGCGTTAGCTATAATAATGATATATTTTCGCCAATGTGATTTACCTCCTGAAATTTAGTAGAATTTCTCTACTATATAAAACCATATAAGCATTGGCCAGGAACCCGTGTGAAATGAATGAATGTTCATATGTATACGTTCTGAAGATTTTTCTCGAAATTTATAAGATATAAATCTGCTTAATTATTTTCACTTTTTATTTAAAACATGATGAAAATATCAATATTATAAAAGTTATTTTTTTTAGAGTATTCATTGAAGAATATACGTAATTATTTAATGTTTTAAGAAATACGTGATACCATATCAAAAATATTAAGTTAGATTGTTAGGCTTACTGTGGTAAAAAGACTTGTCAGCTTATATACTCGTATACGTTATTTAATACTCGTATAATTATATATAACATATTATTAATAAAGAATTTCTATTTTAACAGGGTTTTCTGGGCGATGGCTGTGGGAGTTTGTTTCATAACAGCTATTGTGGTGGTGTTTTTAGCATGGCAATGGAATTCTGAAAATGCTACACTAACGGTATGAAAACACAACGTTTGCTCACTAACTAAAATGTGGAAGCATTCTTCTCTAGTAAAGAAACTCATATGCATCTTACTAATGTCGTTTAAGTTCTCCAATCGAGATTTTCAAACATGCTTGGATAGTATCAGAATGTTTAAATAATCAATATCATGATGAAACGTACAGCTTTCAAAAGTTTGTTGCAAATTAAAATAATAGTATTTCCCGAAGTATTTTTTTTCTACCAATACTGAATTGATTGATTAGTTAATTATCTGTTTTAACTACCAGTGCATCTTTTCTCAATTGAAATCGCAAAATTACTTACAATCGGGAAACAATCATTTTTAATCTACATATTTTCATATCATCCGATTAAAAATCACATAATGTAACGATTTGAGATCGCCAATGATACTTATTAATATCAGATGTCATTCTTGGTTAGTACCTTATGTAGACGTAAAGTGTTTTTGGAATAGTTTAAATAAAATTCTTATTTTTTGTTTAGATGGAAACATTGAGATTTAGATATTTTGCGCGTGAAAAATCTGTATTTTAATATGTATTCCTTTTGATTTTGAAAAATCTCAATGTTTATCCTCATTTATAAACGTTTATTTTCTTAAAAATGCATTTGACGTCTCATAACGACATTTGCTTATCTTTAACTGGATTCAAAATGAAGTACATACATTTTAACTATCCTTCCTAAAGGGGTGACAACTTTAACGATTTGTCCACAGGGGGCTGTTTTTGCACGAATTGAAAGAAAGGGTTTCCAAAAGATTTAAAAAATGATCACTTCTTTTTATTAGATCCTAAATTATGTATAAAACACTTTTTTATTTAAACAAATCATAAGCTCATATAAATAAGTAAATGTAATATTATCATTAGGGCTGTTTTATTTTATTAGAGAAGCAAACCATAATTTCCTCACCCTTATTTTTCGTGACAAAAACAGGGAATGAGTCTAACATTTTTTTTAGTTTTGATTCCATTTCACAGATGGCAGATCTGACATAAAAATATATTATGTGGAAAAAAATTCTTTCACTTTCCCAATGCACAAGTCGATTATATTATACATTTACCGTTTTTTTTTTAATATGCTTTATTTTAGATGCCAGTTCAAACAAGTAATAAATTGATTATATTCAGACACGTAAATGTTCCTGAACAAGTATGCTTCGCCGTACCAAAAAACTGTAATTAAGCATTTGCTTGAGAATATCTTTCTTCAAATCGGAACTTTACACGTGGAAACCGTGCACTTTTTCAAATGGTTATTGTATTTGCAGGTTATCGAAAGTACCCACTACTCTATTTGGAAGTTTCTCTACCCAACTGTAACCATCTGCCCTCTCAACAAGATGTCCAAAAGTGTTGCTGAACAAATGTCAAAAGCTTTGTAAGTATGAAGCAGATAACGTTTTTTCCTCGAATGCATGGGTATTTGTACTATTTCTTGTAGTCTTTGCAATAATGTTGTCGAACTTCAAATTTTTGTTTTCCTTTTTATTCTTGTCTTCTTAAGAAAAAAACTTTTTGTGTATGTGTTTTTAGAGTATTGCCAAAAGATGTGACATCTGAAGAAATATATGACACCTTGAAGGAAGTGACAATGTTATTTGGGAATAGGAAAATTAATGATGACATTAAAACAAAACTTATTAATCTGCAGGATGTCATAGACTTGAATAATATAACCATCCTCGAATTCATGAACAAGGTGGGTATATGGTAAATACTAATTATTTAAGGTAATGTTTAATTTGTTATATTATCAATATCAACGCGGCTACTCTTGGTGGCTCTTGACTATCGATGTGACGCCTTTTCTCTCTCTCCAGTTCTTTATCCCCAATAATGAGATGTACGCATCTAACTATCCGGTAACCGTTTGAGGTCTTCTATCATCTCTCTTTCCTGCAGTTTTAATTTTAATGAAGCTTAATCTCCCATTCTTTATACTTGCGACACTTTCCAGCGGAGGAGCCCCTGTTTTATAAAACTTGCTTTAGACAACTCTTTCAATAATTAATATGATCATTTTCTAGGGTATCTCAGAAGGGATCAGTTTTGTCGATGTTTGGTATATGCCTTGTTCCTAGTTTTGTAGTCCAATAAGTATTGACAAGAGTTATTTTTGAATTTTCAGGTGACACCCTCCTGCAATGAAATCATAGAAAGATGTTCGTGGAAAGGAACCACAACACGATGCGACACATTGTTTCGGCGAATTATGACATCCAGCGGACATTGCTGTGCGTTCAATTATTACGCTACGAAGAAACCTCTATATTATTCACAGTAACGAACTTAATTGATTAACTACGACAAATTATTCCTCATTTTTTTTATTTGATGTAAATTTAAACCCTCTGTGATATTTAAAAAATATATTTAATGGCTCTTTGAAATCTTTGAAAAGAGTGGCGGGGATATTCGTTCACAAATTAAGCTACTCACAAATAATAATTGTTGTTTGTTACAATATTGTTTGAAAGCCAAGAGTATCAAAGCTTCTATTTGTTCTCCTACCGCAAATATCATCAACGAATAACCGACCCTTATGCGATGGCGACTTATCCATTTTATGTTAGGTTTTTGTTTATATTTGAATTATTCGAATTCTCTCCATGCGCAGTATCCAAAAATGATTTTACCACATTAATTTTGCTTTTTTTTACATATGTTATATCCTGCCTAAAATTCTGTCGATAGGTTAGCAGGAATCTTTTCTATTAAATTTAAAATTTATTAGAATCTACAGCAACTTCTATACTTTGGCGCCATGAAAATGGCACATATTTTTTACTGGATGAGATTTTAGGTATACGCGATTCTTTTAAGTTCACTATTTCATTGCCGCCTTAAACTATAGATATTAGAAGTATTTATTTATGTGACAAAATATGACTAAATATTATTTGTTCTATATTTTTCAATCGTTCAACTAGAAAAGAAAATTTCTAAACTTGGCTGTAGCCGGCTAGTAAACAAGTATTTAATGAAAATAAACCTAGAGGATTTTATACTTTAACAATCATTATTCAGTTAAACTTTGCAATACCGTAATAATTGTTTGAAATAATAAGCATTTTATGTTATAATAGGTACAGCGCGTGTCACATACGTTGCTATAACTTAAAACAAATTTACACATTTCTTAAAGTTTCCTATTCTAATGTGATGTATTGTTAATTCATATATTTACCATTGACGTTATTGCATGAAAATTAAAAAAATATTTATAGAAAGCTGACTGTCATCACCCCGAAGACTCCAAGAAGAGTGGCTGGCTGCGGTTACCAAACAGCTCTCTCCGTTCTTCTCAAAGTGAAGCCTGAAGAATTCTACTCTTCTACCTTCGGATCCTATGGAGTGAGGGTAATAATAATTATGAATGAATAAGGATTTGAAGGGTCTACGGTGTTGCTTTTTGGGCTTCCAACTCGTGTTTCACCACCTTCTTATTGAGGTAACGTTCAGGAAAGCGCTTTAAAGCAGATAGACATGTCCAAAACATCGATCTTAGAAAAAAGATGAATCACAACACTGCCCAACAACTCATAAAACAACCAACGGGTGATCTCCTCGTTGATATAACAATTCTATCTTAGTAACAATACTAATTTTCTCACTTCATCTTCCGTTGATACTGGGTTCAAGGTTCTACTTAAAAATTGTATACCTTTACAATTTCATCAGCAATACGTCAAAAAGACTTCGTTATTCATGAATCCGATGACGTTGATATTTGATGTCTACATAAGACTTGTTTCTAATTGATGCCACTAAGAGGTAGGTATATCTATGCTTGTACCTATATTATGTACCTATAAATGAGTTTTGATGAAGAACGATAAGTCGCACTCTGAGAAACTGAATAGTTTTATGAATCTGAAATAGTTTGCTTTTAAAACCTATACGATACCACTTTCTTCTATATTTCTGTTTTTCTTTCGGGACACCTGTGAAAGAATTATTATGTAGGATAAGAAACCTTTTTTCTGAAGAACTTGGTTTTTGAACTAATTATACCACTTATTATCATTTGTCGCCAATAACTTTAGGTGTTCATCCAGTACTCCTACAGGTTTCCCGACGAAAACGCCTCCACCAATCTCGTGGGCAGCGGCGCGGAAGCTTTCTTCGCCATAGCGCCCGAGACCACCTACTCCACGTCGGGCATCGGAGGCTTCTCCGTAGCCAAGCGAAACTGCGTCTTCACCAATGAGCGGAAGACCTCCACCTTTACTAAGTACACATACACCAACTGCCTGGCCGAGTGTCGTAGCGATATCGTCTTCACGCTGTGCGGCTGCGTGCCTTTCTTCTTGCCGAATAATGGTGAGTCTTCAACTATTACCGTAGTTTCAAATGCACCGTGGTGTCCAATACAGCGTTCTTCGTTTTTCTCAGCGGAGGTTTCTCCAACGCCAAGAAGCACCGCCTATTTATCAATGAACTTAAGACGTCAACCTTCACTAAATATACCATTAATTGCCTAGCCGCATGCCGGAACCGTTTCGTCTTCTCGCTGTGCTAGCGCGTGTCTTTCTTCTTGACGAATAATGGCGAGTCTTTATCTGCGTATTATTATGTGCGCCTGAGACATAGCGCCTGAGACAATGTTCTCCACCATTAGTATTAACTGTTCCTCCGTCACCATGAACGAAGCCCCAACTCTTTACCAATTAACTCATGACTCCGAACTTCACCAAGCATACTAATATCAATTTCCTGGTCGAGTTCGCCAGGCCATACATGCTTTCGTTCTTGCTGATTAATGGTGAGTGCACTGTGCTTTCATCCCTGGTTCACCTTATTCCTCTTACAATTGTCCGGTTCCACAATAAACTTAATTGGGGTTGTTATTATGTGTTCGCCCCAAGTTCCTCCTGTTCCCACAACCGCTCTCCAGCTTTAATAATAATAATAATTGGCTGATTTATATAGCGCCGTTTTCGTGACAGAGATATCACCTCAAGAGCTTATGAGGCTTCTTGTCATCAAGACAAGACATTGGCTTCATAAATTATAATATAGTGACTATTTTATTCTAGCAATTATAGCTATAGATATCTTCTAAAAACTAGCTTGTGAAACTTTTAGAATGTTACGTAGGGTTACTTTGAGGGAGACGAGGAAGAAAAATTTTGTAAGAATGAAAACGGTTGATGATGAAAATCATTGATACATATTGTTAGAATTTTTTTCTTCGGATTATATTTCTTTGTTGGTTATTTCTATTTCAGGATCACGACGCTTTTGTGATTTTCGAAATGTCGAGTGCGTTTTTGAAGCCAGAGGTTAGTAACATCAGTTGTATATACCGACTAACCGTATTAAATTTAGTATTCCGTATTAAATGTAAGTTTGTAACATGATTTCTTTATTCCTTTAGATTCATATATTGGATCTATTCCGAATATAAACGGCACGCGGTGTGATTGCATAGCAGACTGCCAGCATTACTCTTACCCGATAGAACTATCGAATGGAAAGCTTACAGCCACAAATGCGTACAACTCCCTGAGCTTTTTGTAAGTAAACTGTCATAAAATTATTCGTTTCGTCGCCGGAAAGGGAAAAAGGCTGAAGCGCCATTTTAGGAGGCTTAGACCAGATATGTTTTTTTGTTTGTTTTACAATAAAATTCATAAGTCTTCAGTACCTGATTGGATTATCAGGTGACTCAATGCTCTCACTGAGTTACCTAAAGTGCCAAAAAGCTACAAAAGTCCCAAACTTGTGTCGCTTGATTCAAGCCTTCTCCCAAATGGTTAATACATTGTAGATGTATGAAGGGCCAGAAAAGTTTTCAGAATCAAACAAGAGTGAGAGCATTCGATGCAGAAAAAGAAACTGATCAAAACTGTATGTTAAACTCATTTTTACCAAAGTGTCACTTAAGTCCTTTTGCCTTCCCAACGACGATATGGTTAAATGAAATGCGATAATAAATAAAATTGTTAGATTAACAAATGAGACATACTTACGATTATTTATAAATCATCTTGAACTTGAAGCTATAGTCGTGTGCTGAGTATTATTTTGATTCATAACACTATACGAAGATGCCACATAATAAAATAAAATAACATAAATGTATCTGATACTTATAATAAAACATATCTTATCCCAAAAGACAGCTTTTCGATAGGCATTTCCATGGACTGAAGTTTTTTCTATCTTCGATGTCTTATATGAACATGGTCGACATTAGGTTAATGATATCCTCATCTCATATTACATTTAGAAAAAAAATTATTCAGCGGTGAATACTATCGTACAATCATTTTGAAGGAGTCTCTTGAAACGCCACTCAGGTCGTTAATGACTTTTTGACGTCGCACTATATTGTATTTATTCTTATTTGCTTTGCTCAGACAATGCAACCATATCACCACACAACCTATTTGAAACATTTCTTGTATTACTTACCATTTCAGTAAAGATGTCCATTTAACAAACCAGTCAGTAGCGCACGTGTATTTCAAAGACTTGGTTGGAACTCGTTTCAGGAAAGATGTGTACATGAACTGGCACAATTTACTGTGTAAGTACCAATTAACCTGCTTCACACACCTCGAATGTATCTTAGAACACTTCTCCGATTCAACCGCTGCGCTGTAAGCCCGGGTGAAATCCCTCAGACCTTTCATCCCTAACTAACTAATCAACACGTCATTTCACCGACATTGTCTTGGCACACACCTTGCTTGCTCACATTTATACATCACCATAAGCAAACTCTTCTATTCATCGTACCATATCATTCTGGGACACCGCCGACTTCAAGTGCAATTAAGTTGCGTATCATATGATCATATCATATCACCTGACACTCCTTGTGCAATAACAACTATGTATGGCATTCCATTCTCTCTTTCTATCTCTATAAATGGAACCATGGAGAGTCAGAAACAATATCAGGTTACAAAATTAAACTAAACAAAAAATACATTGTGTTTTATATATACTCCACATACAGAGGGAGAACATAATTTAAAATAAAATAATAGAACAGTAAGAAAACAAAAGAAAAACATTTAAATTATAACAAAGGCACAAAGAGAAAGAGACAGATAATATGAAATGAAAGACGCAAAACTTCAACTGAGAACGTGATAAAAGAACAATGAGTAGTTTTATGAGTTTACGGGAAATATACCTAATATTGGACTACTAGACAAATTTAATATTTTTCTCTCTGTTCCTTTGTTATAATTTAAATGTCATTCTTTTGTTTTCTTATTGTTCTCTTTTTACTTTATATTGTGGTCTCCTTCTGTATATGGGTATATACAATCACATACCAAGTATTTTTTGTTTAGTTTAATTTGGTACACTGATGATGCTTAGGCTAAGCAAAACCGGTAGGTCGTAAAAATTTAAATAAAATCTATGGTCTTATACAAAGTTATTTTCATTTTACAGTATGAGTTTTTTTACACTTTCTTTTTCTTTCCAGCTACATTTGGGGGACTTCTTGGACTATTCATTGGGTTCAGCATGGTATCTGGATTTGAATTGTTATATTTCTTCTCTCTGAGGCTGTTCTTCGACATGAAGCAGAAGAAAAAGAAGCAGACAGCCGTTGTCTCAACAGTCTGGCAAGATAACATGCATCATGAAACAAAATTGAGACAACCAATTAATTTTGAAGACGGCATGATAAAAACCGAAATAAAATGGGTTAAACAAACTCAACCTCGTGGATATAAAAATACTAAATGAATGCAGTGAATACCGACTACTAAAACCGAAATATTTTAGAATTAAAAATATATATATATAAATATCTAAACTTATACCTAGACATATTTAAACATATTATAGGACAGTAAACATGCAATGTTCGCTATCGATTGTTACATTTTTATGTTTAAATTCACGCAGCGTGCATGGAAAAACTGAAGCAAGTAAACTCTTTCCATTTTAAATGCCATCTATTTTATGATGTTTATTTTACTAAATTCATGGAGATTGGTTTATTAAGAGTAACGAGTGAATCGTGTAAGTCTGCTTTATCGCACTATGATGCTATTCTTCTGCCCAATATATTTTTAAGTGATACACCTGTATGTAAAATTTAAAATATATCTATGTGGTGTGCTTCTACGAATATTACTATTCAATTTTAGATGTAAGTTTGATTATTTAAACTACGTAGACATCACTCTAAGAGTATTTTTTAAAGTAAGAAGTTTACCCCTGAATCGATTTTCATGATACCTACATGTTTATTTTGACCGGTTAGTAGCTGAGTGGACAAACGCGTCAGATTCCAACTCGGGCGGCGTGGGTTCAATTCCTCTGCTAGCTAAGGTCTCCATCATTGAACAAGCAACAGCTTCCGCTTATTATGATGGCAATAGGAGATTTTTCAAATATTGTCAGGTTATTCGTAACCCGGGAATATTTGTCTTTCTTTTAAAAGAAAAAAAAAATAAAATTTAATATCATGAGGTTAAACTATATTTAGAGAGAGTGCACTTGTGGAACACAAGTGGAATTTCGCAAAACGGCGCTACAGCAATTTACTTGTATTATTATTGTTATATATTGGAACGACAATAGACAACAAGAGCGGTAGATACTCGTAGTATCGCCCTGGTGAAAGACCATTCAGAATCGAAATGTTACTTTAAATGGCCTTAGCCTTGTTTAGTATTGTTATTGTATAACGCGGTTTATTATATGTTAAGGGTATCAACGGCACATATTCGCATAATGTTTGTCAAAAAACAATACCGCTCCTCCTATTATTATGTATTTATTTATGTTACTTATTTACAGTAGGTAATCGACAAGAACTTAATACACTGCGAGTTTTGTGTCAGTATATGCGATGATTCTTCACAAGTAGTCGTAGATGATATTCTATCTTCAAATAACTTCACCTAGATTAACTTATCTTCCAAATACAGCGTTTAAAAAAATGTATTTAGGTATGTATTATCTTAGTTCAGTGAACCAATAATTTTATTTTCCGATACTGCAACCTCCAAACCTGCGTTCAATGTCACAACGGGCGGATATCCTCGTCAAGACGAATCACTTCTCAGTCCGAAGCGTTTGTTAATAAGAATAAGGTTCCGGCGGCAATCGCCGGGCGGCGCGGCATCTGCGCTTGAATAATACATTGGGATTGGCAAGATGGCGGCGCTGCTTTTGGCGGGATAAGGCCGGCGAGCGGAACTCCCACCAATCACGGCGCGGGGGAGTCCCGTGCGGTTACGTCAAATGGTAACAATACGAATATTACGCACGACTATGATAGCTAGATGTTTCCCTTCTTGTATTATATTTCAGGAGGATTTCGTTATTTTGTAGTAAATGTAGTAGATTGAATAGAATCACATGGTAAAATACCTTATTAGTAGATATCTTCATACACGGTGTTTCAGAGTTGTACCGCGTCATTTAAAGAAATAAATTCTAATAAAATTCTAACAAAAGAAGTTGTAAAGTCTGAAACTTGTGCGGTGGTCTTAATTTAACAATTGATCAATCATTTATTACATAATCACTGTCATCTGTTGAGAGTAGGTACCTGCCCAGGTAAGCTGTATGCATTGAAACATTTGAAGATTGCGTTTTAATTATCATCTTCCACTGATTGCTGTGAACGCACAAGCTCCCCGCTTATCTATCTATAAAATGATAAATTACTGTCCAGTCTATTTAAGAGAAATCATGAATTGATTATTCAAAGTTTAATTTCGTTTTAATACCTTAAAATTATTTATCTGTATATTATTAGTACTTGAGCTCTGTTATTTTTGATTGATTTTGGGTATTTCGTAAATATTTGTCAATTTGTCTCCTAATATCTCGAAAAGAATGTGTAAATCATTTCGTGGTGGTATAGTGGATTTGTCTATTCGAACTGATAAAATCAATTGATAAAACAATTGAGAAAATGAATATTTTAATAATACGTTCATAATTAATGTGAGCAAAAAATGTATAATTAATATCAATATATGTTCATAATTTATGTGGAAAAAATCACCAGCCAAAGAAATTTTTCAAAAGTTTTTCCACCTCAAATGGCAACACTGCCAAAAATAGCGTATTTTATTGTTATCTTTTAATACAGCGGTAGTGTTGGAAACTAAAATGGTGGACATTTTATAAAAAAAGTGATAACATTTTGTATTTAATTTTAAAACTAACATATTGTCGCTGGAGAGGTAAAAGGGTTTAAGCAACACTTTGGTGAAAAATTAGTCAAATATGCAGTTTTAATCATTTTATTGCTTCGAAAGCTCTGACTCTCGTTTGATTCTGAAAACTTGTGGCCATTCAGCCATTTAAAATATATTTACAATTTGGGAGAAGGCTTGACTCAAGCGACACGAGCTTAGTAGACTTTTTTCAGTTTCTTTTTGCTTCAGGTAACTCAGTGAAAGCATAGAGTTATCTGAGTTAACATATTTTTTTAAATCCAACCAGGTACTGAAGACTTATTAATTTTATTTTAAAACAAAAAAACTTTGAAGTCCTCTGGTGTAAACTTCCCAAAATAGCACTTCAGCCCTTTTGCCTTTCCGGCGACAGTATATTTCACTATGTAAAAATCCCTAGCAGTAGGCTTAACATTTCACCGCGCAAGCAGATTAATGTACAACGAATGTGTAATTTAAAAAAATCACCACTTGATATAAAAAATACATTTTGATCACAAAAATTGCGTTATTTTAATCTTTTAATTTATTTAAAGGTTCGTTTTTCTTGGAGTATGCGTAGCTTTTCAGCTTTTATAAGCTACACGCCCAGGAACCAAAAAAGCAAATGAGACGTTAGGTTACAGTCGGTCGAACACATTTCCCATATAGCGATCTAGTAACGGTTACCGATTAGCGATTACCGCCTGTAGTGGACCGAATAACGTTTTCTACGAAGGATTAGTTACACAAACCCTTAATTTACTACTTTGTAAAACGGTGTATATTCCTCCGTTGTTTTTGGTAAAACTCAAACATTAGGTGGCAACGCTTAATTCCTGGTGCGCCGGAGGGTCTCCGAGGACACGCGACATTTAAACCCGGCGTGTGCCGGTGAGTCCGCTTGTCAATAAAATAATCAATTCATAAAGATATTTTGCATTGTGTTAAATTCGGTCCAAGTCGAGTAATAAATATTTGAAGTTTGCTTACGTCAGTGCGGCAGAAAAAAAACGATTTTCAAAGTGACACTACTGTTTATATTTATAAAACTATTCAACTTTATTGTCGGAAGAAAATTTATTCAACCATACGAAAATAGAATTAAATGACAAAAAAAATACATTTCTTAATTAAACTTTTTGAAGTGACTTGATGGAGAAAACACCGATTCACACTCATTAACATGCAATTTAAAAAAAAATACGTCAACACATTATCTGAGAAGATAGCATAATTAACCAACATATAACTTTTTTACACATAGGCGATTTATTACGAAAATACAAGTCAGAAATCGCACGGCGGGCTAATCGACTTTTATATCCGGCACTCGACGGAGGTTGTACTTTACGGGAATCCGGCATTCCAAAGGTTAAAGATAACCCTGGGTATGAAAGGAACGAATTTAAATAAGTAACAAAAAATAACCGCCCATCTATTTGTGTGAAAATTATACAAACTAGGATCTGACAATTTTGATTTCAATCGTCAGTAATATAGTATCAAAATCGTAAAGTAAAGAAATATTAATTGACGTTCGCGTTTTTTGTCTGTTTAAAATATATAGACGATTTCACTTTTGATTCATTATACTTTGTACCAGTCACACTTAATCAGAAAAAGGCTATAAATGGGATCATTTTTTGGCTTTAGCATACAAAACTTATAAAACCTTATATATATATATTTATATATGAATTCTAATCTGTTTGAAATTACACCGTTTGACTTTTAGGCACCTATATATCATTTATGGGTATGTTAGGGCGAAGGCTTAAAAAAGCTAAAGACAAGAACAAATTTATTAATTTGTTTATTACACAATATTTGTGAAAGCTCACAGTAATTGTTTAATAAATAACTTTATTTCATTCCCTTACTGTTTTAGTTTAATTTTTGATTAGTATGTATTTTTTTATTTTGTATTTTTTAAAGTGTTCTTTTTTATTATTATTTAGGAAACAGAGAGTTATTAATAATTAAAGTGTAAACATAGTTAACATATTTTAGACCAATTAAGTTTCATTAAATGAATCAAAGCATATACCTACTTAATATTATTACAGATCATAAAAAAAATAAAAAATATATTTGATATACAATTTTCGTGTACTATGTTTATATTTAGTGAGTTAACATGATTGTAAGACATACACGTTTAGGTAGATGCTTGTATACTTTTGATAAAGTATACAAGCATCTACAATATATATCTAAATAGTAGATATATTCAACTGCACTGAATCTAGTTACAAGAAGGCTATAATAACATACCTCTTTCTAAAATACTAGTGTTAATTTTCTTGGGCGTAATCAAATCGTCGCATCAAATGTTTTTGGGCGCATTGTTATTTTTTATGTCATTGTTATTTTTTTATGTCACTGTTATTTTATTTTACACCTATGTTATGTAAAAAGCCCATGAGGGCGTATAAAAATAAATAAATAAATAAATAAATACAGTAGATAATAGTAGAATTTTACATAATTTATAGAATATAGTATCAATTCATTTTATATGATTTCAAGTAACAGTTTAAAATGTCTACATATCGCAGGCTAAAATCTGGAGATGTCATAATAGTAATGAAACAAGTAAAAAATAGGCTTTTTCGAAATATGATATTTCTTTTTAAAGTAAATGAAACCAAGTAATTTGAGTATTGATCAACAAAATAAGTGATTAAATGCAATCTTCTGTTCGTCTGCATATCAATGGCAACAGCGGACAGCTCTATTCCAAACCCAACCGGACTGTTATAAATAAATCAATGCAGAAGTGTTGTCATTTTCGTCATGTAGAACTAAAACGGCCGTAGAAATATAAAATAGTGTCCTCGTAAAACGAGGCGAATGAGACGATCCGTTGACCAAACACCAAACTACTGCGTAATTAAACAGCACCTCGGGGCGGCGCCATAAAAATGCGCATTAATAATGGGCGATCCCTTGCGACCGACGGGGTCGAGGCTAGGAGAACATTTGAATTTCAAAATGGCAATATTCAAATCGGGTAGGAACACGGGTACAGCCATCACCCGCCCATTTGACGGTTACTCGTACACGTAATGGTAGTTGTACAACGTTCATCCCCCGTGCAGTGGCTGGTATAACCCTTCGATGATTAGGGCGCCGTGTCATAACATCACGACACGGGGATTCCGATCCCGCATCGGGGAGAAGCGGGGCGGCCGAGCTGGAGGGCCAGAGGTGCACGATTTCTGGGAGCGGGGCCGTCACTTCGGACTGTAATACCAGACGTATTGGAATCTAACCCAAGGAACGTACTCTTCGAGCACACTTTGAACATACCTCGGATTGCATTTCAACAATTTTTGTTTGATTTCACAAGAAGAGGGGAAATAATGTTTAACCAGTTTATTCATAGCTTAAAATGGATACACATTGTCTTTTTTGTCAAGAGCGAGGTTTAGCAAAACAAATAGAGTACAAAGAAAACATTTCGCTATCTTCATAGTTATTTTATGATTTTCTTATAAATAAATATTTTGTTCGTTACTTACAGTGCACTAGTGAATAAAAGTGATTAATAAAGAATAATGTTTGAGAGATGTGCGTTTGTTAGCCTCAAATTTAGCACAATGGGTTATGCACCACTGACCCCGCTCCCCCCAGCGAAAGGGTTACGCGTTTATTATGATTGCGTACATGAATATTTCACAGCTCATTACGTGTTTGAGAGTAAGAAAGTCATACCCAACTACGGCAGATTATAGGCAAACATCACGGTTTATGGACATTGTGGATGTAGCGTTGTTCCTTCAGAGCAT
>JAGWCC010001235.1:0-42098 GCA_022651775.1 Drusus annulatus | reverse complement strand
CGGCTGGGAACGATTTCACCCCTGTGTTTCCTCCCCTCCCACTTGACAAGACTCTCCACACAGCATCCCCAAAGATGACATAGGCCCTGAGGAAAATTACATCTCCAATTCGATGGAAAAACGATATCGCCAAAATACTAACAAAAATTTGGACATATTGATGCCATATGAATGACGGATCAATTCACACTGACAAATAGTGACGGGTTCTCCTGTGGAACGACTCAAAACTACGTGGCTGCATGTGTTTTAGATCGGCTCAAAGCGAAGGGGCGGCACAACGCGTGTGGCGCGTTGTTCGCATACCGGTCACATATTGGAGTAACAATATATGGAGAGAGAGCTAATTTTTTTTACCTAACCTATACAAATTTGGGATAAATATCTTTCTCCGGGTTTTCACGTCGTACACCATGAGAAATAAAGAGACAAGAAAAATTCCCAAATTATCACACCGCTTCAAAGTATTGTAAGAATGTTCTTCGTGTCCGGCGTCTCCGTTGAATCCACCCACACGTTTTGATATGCGACATAAATTGACATAACTCAACGGTTTTTTAGGTTATATGCTATATTTTTGTTTAAAACAGTACTGTGAAAAAGTGGTTATACGAATAAACAAAAACATTATGTTGACATGTACTATGAATAAATGTGTAAATGCCCTAGCCCTAGTCTTAGCCACGCCGAGGTCTAGTCGAGTCCGGCATAACTCATAAAACGGACTACAGCAGCGCTCCCTCTTGTATATTATTGCTCTGAGGGTCACGTGGCTGTCAACGCGTCACGCGCGGTGTCAGCAATGAACGCGTTAATAATAATTTTCCATGAGAATTTTTAACTTCTGGGATTTAGATATGCAAAGGAAAATTAGTATTTATTCATGAAAGAATTTTATCAGAAGTGAGGAAAAATTTACCTTACTTTGGGCAGACGGGCACGCCCTCAATACACTTCTACATGTTTAATTTCTCAGTGCGTATATTTATAGTCATTACCTTGAAGTACCAATATATGGAGAGAGAGCTGATTCTTTTTACCCAACCTATACAAATTTGGAATAAATCACTTTCTCCGAGTTTTTACGTCGTACATCATGATAAAGAAAGAGACAACAAAATCTCCCAAATTATCACACCGCTTTAAAGTATTATTAGTATGTTCTTCGTGTCCCGCGTCCACGTTGACTCTGCCCACACGTTTTGATACGCGAAATAAATGAACATAACTCGACGGTTTATTAGGTTACATGCTATATTTTGGTTTATAACAATAATGTGAAAAGAAGGGTGAAGGCAAGAAACTCCATTAATAGAGGACTGAATGCTGTTGGCGAAAATAAGAAATTGTCCAAAGAAGCGAAGCTAGCAGTCCACAATGGAGTGCTTATACCAACCCTGATGTATGGCAGTGAGGCATGGAACTGGCAGATGAAGGATGAGAGTAGACTGAATGCTGTGGAAATGAGATCTGTGAGACGTATGTGCGGTAAAACCATGTATGACCGTATTAAAAATGTGGATATCCGGAAAGAATGCAAGGCTGATGTGAGCGTAATGAATAAGATCAAGAAAGGTACGCTCAGATGGTTTGGGCATGTAGAGCGAATGAACGAAGAAAGGAATATGAAAAGATTATATGATGCGAAAGTGAATGGAAGTAGAAGGCGAGGACGCCCGAGAAAGACGTGGCACTATCAAATAAATCAAATACTTTAATCGGGTCATGTGAAGAGTCAGAATAACAGAAGAATATGTATGAGACGATGTATGAATGTAAATGAGGCAAGGAGTGTGTGCTAAGACAGAGTTATATGGCAGTCCGTCCTCTCTGCCTACCCCTGCGCGGAAAGGGAGTGATGGTTAGTTAGTTAGTTAGTGAAAAGTGGTTATACGAACAAACTAAAACATTATGTCGACATGTGCTATGAATGGATGTGTAAATACCCTAGCTCTAGTGTTAGCCACGCCCAGGTCTAGCCGAGTCCGACAAACCTCGTAAAAACTGACTAGCGCCCTCTCTTGTATATTATTGCTCTGAGATCATTACTTAATAGGAATTTAAAGTCTATGAATTAAATGCAGCAAAGATTTGTAGGGAGCGCTGCAAATTCTCTTTGCTTATTTCTATTCCGAGGATCCTTTTAAATTTTTACGAATACAAAAGTCTCTGACAATTTTCCGGGAATAATAGCTAAGAATATTTTATACTCTGCCTTTAACTGTGACTCTTGGCAGGAATTGTTTTATCGCGTGCAGCGACAATTCAGGCAGTTTTCTACATGAAGAATTTTAGAAGTGGCATATTTGAAACTTATTTCAAATGGCTTTAGCCGTGTTTATTGACCAGATAATAGCCATGCACTTTCCGATCTCTCTCCTTTCCATCCCCTTGCCTTGCCACTCCCTTTTACCCCAAAACCTACGGCATGTTTATTTTCTCCCACGTTATGTTCTAATGTTTAATAAAGCATTATTTTTTTTAATTGAAATACTTGCTTGGTCAATACGCGTAGATAGAGCATATCTGTTAAGTCATAGTTTTGAGTCACTCCATGGTCTAGTGGTAAGACGCTCGACTACAAATCCAAAGGTCGCGGGTTCAGACCCAGCATGCGCTAATATTTTTTATTTAATTAACATGTGTCATAACACATTTAATACACATAAAATAAGATAAAGTATATTTCCGGCACGTTCCAAAGTAGTAATTACTGTAAGTATCACCCCGGTGAAAGACCACTATTCAGAATCGAAACGTTGCTAAACCACCAGATCTGAATAACCAGACACTTTCCAACCTTCCTCTTCCCCATCTCCATCCCCTCCCCACTACCTTCAGCCTCACAACATATCCCAATTAAGGATGCCATAGTCTCACTGGCTCCAGACGGTTGGAAGTTATTAGGACTCTTGTGCGGTATTATCTATCAAAAAATTTTAAATTCAATAGTTCAAGTAAAAATAGTCGCTAGTTATAAGGTTAGGTATTAAGTCACTAATTATAACCCTTAGTAATAATTAGGAGGTTTAAATAAATTAAGTCGTAAAGCACCCTTGAAGAGATGTTTTTACCATATAAATATTCCGATTATTATTATCATTATTATTAGAGATATCAATGTCACACTGGCTCCGGTCACACTCACACAGGACTCAAATAATAATAATAAAAAATGGTATTAAATTTAAAAAATAATTTAACTAAGTTTTGATAAATTTATAATATATTTTCTGTTTGCGCAAGGGTTGACGGCGCGCCCTTATTTAAAAAGCGGTTGGGGGGCACATCCGCTCAACTTAATCATATCTGGATTGCGTGGAATTGATTACTTGGGAAATCTTTGAATATTTAAGCCATCTCCTTTAATTATATGTTTCGTGACAAATTTCCCCACGAGTCGCAATATTCCACATTCCGGACGATTGTTGGCGCCCGATTAGCATATCCGTGCACTAAATGATTAAACTTACCCCAACTTATCCATACCTCGATACGGCTAATTACAGGTTCATTTTACTAACATTATTCCGTGCGTTATTATTTGATTTTGATTTTCTTTTCAAATAATAAGATACTAACACAAACGAGCCACTTAGCTCACAGCATACATATTTTGTGTAGTCTAGTGAACAAATAATAATCTTATATTTTCGCAGAAAGCAATCACTTTGTGGTTAGACATATTAAAAGAAATTTAAAAAATAACTTTGAATAAGACATCAGATTTTATTTAAATTTTTATGAACGACCGGTTTTGCTTAGCCTAAGCATCATCAGGGTACAAAATTAAACCCAACAAAAAACGTAAAACAATAATGTATGGACATTGAAAAAACAATAGAATAACATTTAAATTATAACAAAGGAACAGAGAGAAAGAGACAGATGATATGAAATGAAAGAGTCAAAAACTGAGAAGGTAATTAAAGAGTAATGATAAATTTTATGTGTTTACAGGTAATATACCTAATATTGGACTACTGAAAAAATTCAACTGATTATTAAGAATATAACTTTTAATTTTAGTGGCTTTCTTTATTTCTAGTGCTTCAAAATTAATTAATCTGTTGTCATCATTGGCGGCTCGTGACCTTTTAGTGTGCTAGAGTGCTAAGATTGAAAAATACGACGTTATTGATGTTTTGGCGTTAGAATTAATTTTTTTTCAAAATTTCTATTTTTTGTGCGAAGATTTTTCACCAAGGCGTGCAGTGCACCACCAAAACTGGAAAATCCTTAATAATATTTTAATATTTTTTTGGAAAAAACAAAAATCGTTTTCAGCTACAACAACATCAACAACGTCTCACATCAAAAAGTCACGAGCCGCCACTGGTTGCCATAACCATTTTGCTTTTATTGAAGAATAAAAAATAAATTAAAATCTGTGGTCTTATACAATGTTATTATTTCATTTTCATTAAATCATTTCATGTGTCAAACCACAAAGAGATTGCTTCCTACGAAAGTATAGTATATTTTCGTTCTTTTTTTTTTTCTTTCCTTATTATAATTCCGGAAATATGAAGATTTATTGAACGTTGTTGTTTGTTTCAATGCTAAAATAACTTTACCGGGTTATTACCCAACAATAACTTTAAAATATTATATTATGTAACTTTCCTTACTATACTACACATGAAAATTGAGGTAGTTTAAGGTTAAGGCGAGCGATAGGTAACTTTTAGTATCTTCCCGGAGCGATAGCACCATCGGGGGTGCTATTATCAGCGTATCATCCAAAATTGTTTATTTTCAGAGAACAATGAGCCGTTTCCGTTGCTAAACGTTCTCAGGAGTAAAAATAATTACAGTTGTAACCGTCGACTGTCAAAGGAGGAGATTCAACACTGGTCATTAGCGTCCCGAGCATCACCGACTCCGCTCATCCACCGGGCAATAACTTGGGACGCTTCGACGTTCGTTCTCTTTTACTGCCAGCATGAAACATTGTATGTGGGCATGTAACGTGAAACAATGTTGCAAGTTCAAACTGTATCTAAGTGAAATAACATATACAAGCTTCGTCACAGAGAGGGCTACACGTTCAGTGTTTCTGCGTTAAGCTCCCTGGGTTCGAACCCAGGGGTAGCTGGTTCAATCCTGGAGTGAGCAAACATTTTTTTTTTTTACTATTTAAATGCGCTTTTTCACTGTTAAATTTACATCTCTTTGCAAGGTGAGAGATTCTCTCAGAATTGAGATATTGCTTGAAGTGGCTTTATCATTGTGTAGTGACTAGCTCTGCTGAGGCAGGTAATTCCCAACTGAAATTTCCTCTCCCCCACGTCAGCCTCATCTAATTACTAAAATGGGATTACCCTCAGAGTAATAGGATACAAGGGAAAGCGCTGTAGAGAGAGCTGTGGTCAGTTTTTACGAGGCTTGCCGGACTCGGCTAGACCTGGGCGTGGCTAGGACTAGGGCTAGGGTATTTAGACATTCATTCATAGCACATGTCGACATAATGTTTTTGTTTATTCGTATAACCACTTTTTAACAGTATTGTTATAAAATATATACATAACATGTGACCTAATAAACCGTTGAGTTATTTCCATTTATTTCACGTATCATAACTTGTGAGCGGAGTCAACGGAGACGCGGGAGATAAAGAACATTCCAACAATACTTTAAAGGGGTGTGATAATTCGGGAAAATTTGTTGTCTCTTTCTTTCTCATGGTGAAAATGATTTACCCCAAATCTGTATAGGTTGGGTAAAAAAAATAGCTCTCTCTCCATATACTCGTACGGTTGCTTTAGGGATTACCATAGTAGTCTTTGCAGTATCACATGCAAAATTTAAAAAAAGTCCATGCATACTAAGTTACTTGCTTTCCACTGAACAGATATTTCTATACCGATTTGTAATTTCGTCAATTTACATTAGACCACTTGACTCTTAAACCCGAGTTAGATAGAAAAAAAAATTTCAGTAAATATCGCACAAGAGTCTAGTATAGTGGGAAGGGAAGGAGATGGAGAAGGGGAAGGTTGGTAAGTACCTGACTATTCAGATCTGGTCACTAAGCACGGTTAAAGCCATTTCAAGCAATGTTTCGATTCTGAATGGTGGTCTTTCATCAGGGCGATACTTAAAGTATCTACTATTCAACATTTTTGCTACTGACTTTTTTTCATTAAATATTGCAGAAGAGTCCCTATCTACCACTCAACATTACTTCCTACTGACACGTTCATTGCTGGCACCGCGCGTCTCGCGTTGACATGTGACCGGTATGCGCACAACAGGCCACGCGCGTTGTGCCGCTTCTTTGCTTTGAACCGATCTAAAACAGACGCAGCCATGTGGTTTTGAGTCGTTCCACAGAGCAAAGGGCACATGAAACCCGTCACTGCTCGTCATTCATATGCCATTAATATGTACGAATTTTAATTAGCAACGAACGTGTTAATAACCACTTTTCAAGTATTTGTATTGCTTCTGAAAGCAATTTGGAATCTCTAGAATTGTTTTTGTTTCCTACTGGCTTTTGTTGGGTCTCTCTATCCGAAACAAAAAGATTTTCTATTGAGGTTAATACAAACAGTTTCGGAAATAAAAAAATAATTCGGCCGGTTGACGAACCCTCCGCCATTCCACCCCAGCAATGATAGTAATTGATGGGTGTTCTTCAATTGTGCACATTCCCCTTCCGGTACAATCGATCTCTACGAATAAAGCAGCGTCTATCAAAGCGTTCAGACCTGAGCCTTCTGCTTCTTAAGGTCTGCCGATAGATCCGTTGCAACCTCTCCATCTGCTTCTAAAATAGCACACGCAACAGAAAGAGACGCTGCAACCCGCAACGGGATCTTTCTCACTATAGGGGTAGGTCGAAGGCTGCCACCCTTTCGAAGTTTCGAGTCGTTCCATTGGGGAGGATTTGCAATGGTACAATTTCACAATTACCACACAGGTGATGGGGTAACGGTCGGCGCTAATCTAGTGTGAAATAGATCGCGAGTTTCCGTGTGCATCATAATATATCATTATTTTCACTTCCTTCGCTTCCATGGGAATGGGATCTTATGTTTTTATGGTAAGGAATATAACTATCGATAAAGGGGGAAAAATAGCCTCGCACCGTTGTATAGTAGTATGGAAAACTATTAAATTAAAACTTAAGATTTTTTTGTTTTATATGTGAGCTTATGAAGACAGAAACTACTAAATCGCTTTGCGAACATTTGTACATCATATGAAATTGGGTTGTTTATACAACAAAATTTAGTTCTTTGTGGCATTTTGATACATTACGATATGATTATGGTTTGGGCATGTAGAGCGAATGAACGAAGAAAGGAGTGTGAAAAGAATATATGATGCGAAAGTGAATGGAAAAAGAAGTCGAGGACGCCCCAGAAAGACATGGCACGATCAAGTAAATCAAATACTTGAATCTGTTCATGTGAAGAGTCAGAATAACAGAAGAGTATGTATGAGACGATGTATGAATGTAAATGAAGCAAGAAATGTGTGCCAAGACAGAGTTGTATGGCGGTCTATCCTCTCTGCCTACCCCTGCGGGGAAACGGCGTGATGGTTAGTTAGTTAGTTAGTTAGTTAACGATATGATTATTGTTATCATGCTGTGTCTTCCTGTGGCGTCCTTGACTTCTTATTTTATTCGCTTTTTTGTCATATCTTCTTCAAGCACTTGTTTCACTGTCCGCCTCACGTGTTCAACCCACATAAGCGTCCACGAACGAGAGTGAGTAATACGTTACGGGCGTATGTGGTTATAACACGCATACGCCTGAGGGATCTTATTTCTACTGCAATCAGTCTACTTTCCTCCTTCCGCGCCCAACTGCTATATGTCAGGGTTGCTGGATCACTTGATGCAAGAATTCTCCATCCCCATTCATGGTATACGGTGCTTTGGAAACCACTCAACCAAATACTGACTTTTTGAAGAGGTTTGTACTTTTCATTATTTTGCGACGATGCGTAATCCTAAATACAAGAAACCACATAATTTGTACTATGAGAAAAAAAACAACTCTTCATCTGCATATAACCAGTGGTGTGCACAGTATTTTTGATCAAAGAAGGCAGTAGGTAAAACAGAGAATTCATCGGTAATATAGATAGGTACCCACAGACGTCACTGATTGTTATTGCATTTGGTCTGTAAAAGAACTGCCTAGACACTAACAAAGATACTAACACAAATGAGGCACCAGCTCACAGCATACATATTTTGTGTAGTCTAGTAAACATAGAATAATCTACTCTGACGTTAGCGGTGTTTAGGCATATGTAGTTACTGTTTTTAACACGTTATAGTAAAGACGGTCGGTAGGGCGGTGCGATTAGCTGAACTTCGAGCATATTTTTAAAAGCGTAAATTTATTATTGCAATAATTTCATATTATTTAATCCAATATAATTATTTTTATGCGATTACGGCAGGGTAGTCAGTCCTTACGTGCCTATATAGAACTATGTTACAGAGTTTTATTTTCCTCGCCTAGATCTAAACTTTTCCACTATTGCATACATTTATCAATGTGTACATTTATAGTAAATAATACTCAATCATCACTCTACTAATTATGGGTATCATTTTCCACTGTCCAGAATGTCGAGACTTGTTAACTCCAGCCATGGTCTTGAAGTTTCTGGTAGCAGTCTATAAGATTTTTGTCACTCTTTACGACTCTACCAAAACCTTTGTCTTGACCTTGGCTTTGTTTAGAACATTCCTTCTTATGTATATTTGGTCCAATTTTTGTTATTGCTTCATTTAATATTATTTATGTGCTGTTATTTCTCTGTTGCTCTTTTTCCCATTTCGTGTTATGCTATTTTTGCAATTGAACAATATTCCGTTAGTTTATAAATAAATAAATAATAACCGTGGTACCAATACACGACCTTGCAGAACGCCGTTTTTTTATTATTATTTTAAACCATCTTGCTAAATCGCAGTTTAGTTATGTTTATTTAGTACCTAATAACAAATTGATAAATGTGTTTACTACTTAAAACACCATAAGCTTTTAAAATATTATGTTTTAGATAACCCATAAAATAAAGACGTAAAGTTAACGCGTGCATGGTTCCGTGTTTCATCCTCTTTCTACCGCCTGCTCGCTGCTTTCCTCCCTAACTCGTTGCGACAGCACGCGAAGGATTCCAATATAATCACTTCATAAACCTGCAGTAACATGGAACACAGTTTATTATTGTATCATACAACGGATACAAAACGGCGATATTTTAAGCGGTATTACAGAGATTTTTTCTACCTGTTCTGTGAAGTTTATTTTTCATTTCACGTTAGAAAAGATAATAAAAAGGCATTTTTTTAACTTTAATGATAAATTTTCGAATGTCAGATAATATAACAATCTTTAAGAGATTTGCCTGAGCATTTTTTGCTTCTTTTAAAAAATGAGCAAAGACGATGTTTTTCATCATTTTCATCTGCCAGAAGAAATCTTAAGGCATGCGTGGTCGAGTGGTAAGTCTATGAATCCAGATTTTGTGGCTTCAAACCCGACATGCTATAAAATATACTGAATTAATATGTGTTATAACACAATTGATTCATACAAAATAATGTATAATATACATGGTCTGTTCAAAAGAAAAGGTGAATTTAGAATTTTTGCGGGCTGTGCACATTCGACTATCGATTTGTTTTTCGTTTTGTTGGTACACATATGTAAATCATATGTTAGCATTATCAGCCATTTTGGATTAGTGGTTTGTTTTTGACAACTGGAAAGGTTAGTCATGTTTTTGTGTATTTTTCGATTTTTTACTTTTGAAAAAAAATGGATCAAAGAATAAAATCCATGATTTGTTTTTCCACAACTCCAGGACGCTCATCGTCATTAACATCTTCTCGGCCTTTTGTAAAGCCCTTGTACCACTTATAAACACTTTTTTGAGACAAAATAGACTCGCCGAATGCCACAGTCAACATTTTAAGTGCGTTGGAGCACTCTATTCCATTGTTAACGCAAAATGTAATACATATTCTTTGATTCATTTTTTTCAAGTAAAAAATCGAAGAACATACCAAAACGTGACTAACCTTTCCAGTTGTCAAAAACAAACCACTAATCCAAAATGGCTGATAATGCTAACATGTGTACCAACATAACAAAAAAAAACGATAATCGAATGTACACAGCTCACGAAAGTTCAAAATTCACCTTTTCTTTTGAACAGGCCTGGTACTTGCGGCACGTTCCAGAGTAGAAGCCAGTAGGAACTCAAAGAGTCGCCATTGAGAAAAACCACCATTCAGAAATGAAACCTTGCTTGAAGTGGCTTTAGCCATGCTTGGTGACCAAATTTAAATTGTCTAGTTCTTACCAACCTTCCTCTTCGCATCTCTTGCCCCTCCCCACTAACTTCAACCTCGCGACATAGCCCAGATGGGGATGCCATAGTCTCACTGGCTCTAGACGATTGGGAGCAGTTGGGACTCTTGTACGGAATTCACTATAAAAAATAAAATTTCGTATTGTATTTTTTTTATGTCGATGTTCCGCTCGTGACATTGTGATATAAGACTGACCAGAATAGTAGCATTTACATATCTGGTCAATTTTATTACTGTCATTTAACTAATTTTATTTTTTAATAGTATTTATTAAAAAATGGAAATGGAGTAATTAAGAAGAAGGGGAAGAATATGGTAAGAAAGAATTTGACCATAATCGTAATCAACAAGCTATGTGAAACAACACATGTAAAGAAACAACAAAAAAATACAAAGTGAAACAATGAGAAAACAATAGAATAACATTTAAATTATAACGGGGGAACAGAGAGAAAGATACAGATCATATGAATTGAAAGAGGCATATTGTTTTCTCATTGTTTTGTTATTTAATTTAATATTTTTTTCTCCCTCTGTATGTATATATGACCGTACACTTTGTATGTTTTGTTAAGTTTAATATTGTCCCTGATGATGCTTAGGCTAAACGAAACCGCTTGGTCATAAAAATCTAAATAATGTTCGTGGTCTTATACAAAGTTATTTCTTAATTACTTGAAATAAATACATTATCTCTAACATACTTCTAAATTATATGTTCTTACTGAATTTCACATTGTACACATCTATTTATTTAACAGAGATCTCAAAGAAACAGTTATTTACTAAATACATTAAGAAATTAATTATATAACAATACTGTTGATACGTGCATAGTATAATAAAATAAACTAAGCAAATGTTTACACCCCACATTTAGACAAGGTATTATATATATTCGAAGGAGTTATATGAGTACAAACTGAAGTAGTGTGACGCATAATATATGATATAATAACGCAAATAATGTGAGCAATGAAAGAAAAAGATAACATATAAGAGAGGTTTCCTCTTGTACATATGTTATGAGATAATCGTTGAATTGGCGAGTGTAAAAACGTGTGTAAATTTTTTATTTATTTATAAATTGACGGACCAAAGTCCAATTACAAAAAATACATATTAAACACGAAATGGAAAAAAAAGAAACAGAGAAGAAATAGCACATACATAATAATAAATAAAGCGATGACAAAAATAAGGCAACATAAACATAAGAGAGAACATTCAAGCCATGGTCTAGTCAAAGTTTTGGTAGAGTCGTAAAGAATGACGAAAATCATTTAGACTGCTACCTAAAATCTCAAGACCATGGCGTGAGTTAACAAGTCTTGACATTCTGGACATTGGAGAATTATACCCATAATTAGTATTGTGATGATTGAGGAACAGCAATTCATTGTTGCTTAGTCTAGTTTATTCAAAAGTATCTAGATCGTTATGTGCCTAACTAGATAATTAATCCTACAAATCTGAAATCACACCCCGTTACATCCTCAACACGTGCTCACCAGTTTTTTTTTCTTGTTAAATCTGAAAAATTAAGTAATTGAGCCTATGTTTATAGGTTACTGTCTCACTTTATTCAGCGGCATTATGGGTAGCGCGAATAAATTTTCCTCGAGCGATCACAATCTGCGGCGTGTTATTACTGCAACAAAACGGTTTGACTATTTATAACTTTATCGGTGGTAAGTTTGCACATAAACAGAGCGGCGGCGTAGTTTGGCTAGTTAAGTCGGCGCGGGCGGGAATTAAACTGCCGAGCGTGAAAGGGGGTGATTGACAGAATCCCGATAAATAATTGGCTTAACTTTTTAAAGCTTTTCTTTCTCCTCGCACTGCGATAATATTACCAGCTCTAACGCCTGTACGTCCAAGTTTTACATATCTCTAATGCGATCTTATCACGCTCGGGCTCGTTTTTCACCTGGCGCTTGGTTGCAAATTATAAACAAATAATAATTAACTTTTTTTTTTTAAATATATGAATACCGCACAAGAGTTTCAACTGCTCCCGACCGTCTGGAGCCAGTGAGACTATGTCATCCCAAAATAGGGTATGTTGTGAGGCTGAAGGTAGTGGGGAAGGGAAGGAGATTGGGAAGAGGTTAACTGCTGTTAACTGTCCGGATGGCGAATCCAGTTGGAATATCCCCACTTGAGGCGTGCTGTGAGGCTGAAATGAGTGTAAAAATGAATGAATAACGAAGAAGAAGGTTGAGAAGCACCTGGCCATTCAGATCTGGTCGCCAAGCACGTTTCGATTCTGAATGGTGGTCTTTCACCAGGGATATACGAGTATCTACCACTCTGGAACGTGCCGCAAATATACTTTTATCATTTTTATATGAATTAAATGTGTTTTGACACATATTAATTAATAAACAGTTATTGGCGCACGCCGGGCTTAATCTCGCGATCTCTAGATTCGCAGTCGATCGTCTCACCACTCGACCATGGAGGTTGTCATATTTAGCGCCGTTTTCTTATGCCTGGTACTTATGACTAATGACTTACAACTAACGTTTTTACATTAACAAATATATGTAATGGTTGTTGCCCGTGTTGTCGGACCTAGGGTAGAAAAAAATGCAAAAGCAATTGTAAACTAAGTATAGCACTCGGATTCAGTGATTAAAACTCCAGTGAAGCAAATCGACGTCATTGGGGGTGTGATAATTTACAAATGTGAATCTTAAATAAAAATTGGCGTAATTAAATAAAAATGTCCAAAGAAGGGAAGCTAGCAGTCTACAATGGAGAGCTTATACCAACCCTGATGTATGGCAGTGAGGCATGCAACTGGCAGAGAAAGGATAAAAGTAGACTGAATGCTGTAGAAATGAGATCCCTGAGGCGTATGTGCGTAAAACCATGTATGACTGTGTTGAAAATGTGGATTTCCGAAAAGAATGCAAGGCTGATGTAAGCGCAATGAATAGGATCAAGAAAGAGACTAGATGATTGGATAGTTTAAGCATGTAGACCAAATGAACGAAAAAAGGAATGTGCAAAGAATATATGATGCGAAAGTGAATGGAAGAAGAAGTCAGGGACGCCCGAGGAAGACACGGCGTGATCAAGTGAATCAAATACTTGAGTCGAGTGGAGTGCTTGACGAGTCAGAAAAACAGAAGAGTATGTATAAATGTGAATGCAGCAAGTAGTGTGTGCCAGGACAGAGTTGTATGTCGGTTCATCCTCTCTGCCTACCTCTGCGGGAAACGGCGTGATGGTTGACTAGTTAGTCACTCTCACATTTTCTTCCGCCTCGTAGCAACCTTCATTCGGCAATACCACATTCTACTGGCTCCGAGCGATGTAACTACATATTTGTAGCATTCACATAAAATGGGCTTCCCAGAGCATCTTTAAGCCGTGAAAGTTATATCGACTGTTTACGTCCAGCCATTTCATACTCCTTAATCTTTGCGGTCCACAGTTCGTGTCCCGGGACGATCATGCCCTCAGTATACTTGCAGTTAATAGCTGCGAATAAAATGGAGTCAGCTCTCGGGTGGTCAGCTACGTCCTCTCGGTCAAATATCAACTGTCTATGAAAAAGCCCGTATGAAGTCGTTGCACATTGGTAGCCAAAATGCATCCGTGGAGATGACCCCGTCCTGAGTGACCGGAAGCAAGCTGTCAACATCAGTCGTTGTAAAGATCGTAAAAAAGCTCTAAGAACTGTACCCACATCACTAAAAGTTAACATACCCAAAATGCACATTGCAATGACTGATGTATAAGGTGGTGAAAAAATGTGTTTCATAATATATACATGGCCTGTTCAAAAGAAAAGGTGAATTTTGAATTTTCGCCGGCTGTGTACATTCGATTATCGATTATTTTTTTGTAATGTTGGTACACGTATGTTTATCATATGTTAGCATTATCAGCTATTTTGGATTAGTGGTTTGTTTTTGAAAACTATTATACTTATATACTTAATAGTGTATCGCCCTGGTGAAAGACCGCCATTCAGAATCGTAACGTTGCTTGAAATGGCTTTAGCGTGTTTGGTGACCATATCTGAACACCCACGAACTTTCAAATTTTTATTTTCTCCATTCGTTTCTCTTTCCCACTACATTCAGCCTCACAACATACCCTAATTGGACGTTGTTATGCAGAAAGCATCCAATCTCACAAACATGAACTCGAGAACAAGACGTTTGAAAATATGACTATACAAAAGCATTGGTATGCGTAATCGGCATTTGTAAAGTGAATATCAGTGTTTTTTTTATGAGAACTATTGTTGTCGAAAAACGCAGATTTTCAGGAGACCTAAAACAAATTTTAGGAATTTTGTATTTTTCATTTAAACGTGTCATAATGTCATATGTCCTTTTTCAAAAAATAATCATATATTATTATTTTTGCCGACTCATCTCATTTATCCTTGCTAGACATGTATCACGGCCTCCGTGGTCGAGTGGCAAGACGCTCGACTACGAATCTAAATGTCGCGGGTTCTAACCCGGCGTGCGCCAATAACTTTTAATTAATTAATATGTGTCATAACACATTTGATTAATATAAAAAATATAAAAAAGTGTATTTGCGGCACGTTCCAGAGTGGAAGATACTCATAATATCGCCCTGGTGAAAGACCCCCATTCAGAATCGAAACGTTGCTTGAAATGGCTTTAGCCGTGTTTAGTGATCGAATCTGAATAGCCAGGTACTTCCCAACCTTCCTCTTTCCAATATCCTTTCCCTACTCACTTCCTTGAGCCTCACAACATATCCTGTTTGGGGATGCCATAGTCTCACTGGCTCTAGACGGTTGGGAACAGTAAAAACTCTTGTGCGGTATTCATATAAAAAAAATAAATTAAAAAAATATAGGGAAAATTCTGCTAAAACAATTTTTTTATACATTCCGTTCTTCCTAGAATAGCCAGGTACTTCTCAACCGTCCTCTTCCCAATCTCCTTCCCCTTCCCGCTTCCTTCAGCCTCAAAAAATACCCTATTTGGGGATGCCATAGTCACTGACCCTAGACGGCTAGGAGCAGTTGTGCGGTATTCATATAAAAAAAAAAGTAAAAATACTCTCTGGTAACGTCTTGTCACACATCATATCGCATACATATAGAGTTTTGGTCCGAGTCCTATACATAGTTTATATATATAGTTTACTATTACTTACTTCATTTTTTTTCTACCCTAGGTCCGACAGCACCGGCAACAACCATTATATATTTATGTGTTAATGTTAACATGTAAGTTGCAAGCTTGGAGTAACAATGTATGGAGAGAGAGCTAATTATTTTTACCCAACCTATACAAACTTGCGATAAATCACTTTCTCCGGGTTTTTATGTCGTACACTATGAGAGAGAAAGAGACAACAAATATAGACTCCGCCTACATTTTTTATTATGCCACTAAACTTGACGCAACTAAACGGTTTTCTAATAATACTGTGAAAAAGTGGTTATACGAATAAATAAAAACGTTATGTCAATATTTGCTATGAATGGATACATAAATACCCTAACCATAGTCTTAGCCACGCCCGGGTCCGCCGAGTACGGTAAGAATCATCAAAAACTGACTGCACTGCCTTGGATAGATACCACTCTATATACTCTAAGGTTGTAAGCATAGAGTTGGTAGAGTAGTATCTATCCAAGGCAGTGAAGTCAGTTTTGGACTTATTTTTGATGATTTTAACGCCCTGACTCGGCTGGGCGTGGCTAAGACTAAGGCTACGGTATTTATACATCCATTCATATCACATACCGATATAATGTTTTTATTTGTTCGTATGGCCACTTTTTCAGTATTTTATCCAACAAATATAAAGCATATAACCTGAAAAACCGTTTAGTTGTATCAAGTTTAGTGGCATAATAAAAAATGTGGGCGGAGTTTCGCGGTGAACCGGGAGCTTAATAGAAGCGGTCTATGAAATTTGTTGTCTCTTTCTCTCTCATGGTGTACGACTTAAAAACCCGGAGAAAGTGATTGATCGCAAGTTTGTGTAGGTTGGGTAAAAATGATTAGCTCTCCCTCCATATATTGTTACTTCAAGGTTGTAAGTCACTAGTTATAAGTTAATGATACGTCTTAGTTTTAATGTTATGTTAATTATGCTGTAAGGCGCCCTTGAGGTGATATTTCTGTCACGAAAACGGCGCTATGTAAATCATACAATTATTATTATTATCAAAAAGATTTCAGAACTGCACTCTTTTAAAGTTCGTACAACCACATTTGAAAACCTCAGCCCCGCTCCATAGGCTTATAAGTTTATAGTTGTGTTTTTAATATTCGTGATTACAACCTGCCTTGCTCTTTTTAGTATTGGATTACTCGTGTTCGTGGTCACGCTAGCGTGTGGGACTTGGAGTAGCGCCGGCCGTAGGTTCTTTTGAGGGCGGGTTGGGGCTTTGGGCGGGGGCGGGGAGCGGAGGGCGGGGAGAGAGCAGCCCCTAGTATTGTTGTCACTGTTGATTAGCCATAGTTAATCGGGAAGCAAACGTATTGGACTGTCGAAACTCGTGGCCTGCTTTAATTAAGTAGGACCATATTGTATTGTTTTGTCGATTTTCAAAGCAACGGTATGATATTTGATATGCCGGAAACTATTTGTATATATTAAGAGAAGATGTGACATATTTACCATTTGATCAATGAAAAATCACGGAGTAACCTTAAAATCAATTTATTTAAACTAAAAATATATAGATATATAATAATAAATCTAAAATTCTTTTTATATCACGGCTGAGAATCGAGCCCCCATTATCTGCTTAGAATGCCACCTCAGAGCAATAATATACAAGAGAGAGCGCTGCTGTGGTCAGTTTTTATGAGGTTTGCCGGACTCGGCTTGACCTGGGCGTGGCTAGGACTAGGGCTAGGGTATTTATACATCCATTCATAGCACATGTCGACAAAACGTTTTTGTATATTCGTACAACAACTTTTTCACAATATTGTTATAAACAAAAATATATAATGTAACCTAATAAGCCGCTGAGTTATTGCGTATCAAAACGTGTGGGCGGAGTCAACGGAGACTTGGGATACGAAAAACATTTTAACAATACTTTAAAGCGGTGTGATAATTTGGGAGATTTTTTTCTCTATTTCTTTCTCATGGTGTACGACGTAAAAACCCGGAGAGAGTGATTTATTTCAAATTTGTATGGGTTGGTTAAAAAGAATTAGCTCTCTCTCCATATATTGTTACTTCTAGAATGCAACTATGATGATCATTAGAAGACCAACAATTTTTAAACAGCGGCCTAATTTCATTATATGTGCTGAAAATAGTTTTTCAAAAATGTTACGTGCTCACATCACATCCGAAATGTTATCGTTGTCATTATTATTATTTTATCAAAACGGTATTTAAAAAACTGTTTTTTTTTCAGTTTTGTAATACTTAGCTGAATTAAGTTCATCGTGAAATAAATAAGTAATTTTGTTTGGTGGCTAAACGAGAAGTAACATTTTCATTCAGATGAAGAAGTTTGAAGCTTTTTAAAAAACTCGATGCACACCGCAAACATCATATTGTTTTTTAATGAAATGCTTCGAGAATTGGATTGACATTTATTTATTTATTTATAAATTAACGGACTCAAGTCCAATTACAAAAAATACATATAAAACACGAAATGGAAAAAAGAGCAACAGAGGAGGAATAGCACATACATAATAATAAATGAAGCGATGACAAAAATCAGGCAAAATAAACATAAGAGAGAATATTCAAGCCATGGTCTAGTCAAAATTTTGGTAGAGTCGTAAAGAATGACAAAAATCATTTAGACTGCCACCAAAAATGTCAAAACCATGGCTTGAAGTAACAAGCCTTGACATTCTGGACATTGGAGAATTATACCCATAATTAGTATTGTGATGATTGAGGAACAGAAATTCATTGTTTCTGAGTCTACGGCACGGAATTTTGAACTGGATAAGTTGCAACAGAGAAGGTGAGTCAATAAAACAATTAATAATTTTGAAAATGAAAATTAAATCAATGTCTTTCCTGCGGTTTTCTAATGAAGACACGTTGATTACACTACCCAAGAAACATTCCACTATAATCATTTTTGACTAGTCTTTGATTAAACATCCCTTGTTGCGCGTCGTGCACCACGGCTTCGTTAGATAAAGGAACAATAATTCACTGCCAACAAGTAGACTGCTCATTTAATTCAAACACAAATAGCCAAGACCATTGAAATCTCACACACGCAGTCAAAAGAGCATCACAGAAGTTTAACAAACCTTTATTATTAAATATATTTTTCCGTTCAAACATTCAATAGCCCCCTACCTCGCAATATAATATTATAATACCCTTTACAATTCCTGCACACATAAGAACTGCGAGAGCGGGAGAGAGGCACACAGAGAGAAAAGAGCGAGGGGACGAAGGGACTACCTATAGAATTGCTCAAATTAATGTTTGCAGAATTTTTTCTCATGCCAGATAAAACGAGCGTCGCGTCACGAAAAAAACGTCTAAGAATAAGCTCCAAATTGTGAATGAACTCACAATAATAATTATTATAAAAATACTTTCGCGATGAGAATAGAAAAGATATGATTTATATACAAGTGGATTTTTTTGTGCGCTTTTGTCAGTAAAAAATAGATTTGGTGCATGTGGATTTATTTTTATCTTCTGACGTTCACTTTTTGCCGATAAAACCTATTTGATGAGAATGAAATAATAACTGTGTATCAGACCACAGATTTTAATTTAATTCTTATGACCGACCGGTTTCGCTCAGCCTAAACATCATCAGGATACAAAATTAAACTTAACAACAAAATACATAGTGTGTGGTCATATACCCATACATACAGAGGGAGAACACAATATAAAATAAAATAAGAGGACAGTGAGAAAACAAAATAATAACATTTAAATTGTAACAAAGAAATAGAGAGAAAGAGATAGTGTAAAATGAAAAAGGCAAAACGTCAACTGAGAACGTGATAAAAAAAGAATGAGAAAAAAATCTACGAAAATATAACACTTATTTAATTACTTTCGTCTGAAAGTAAATATCTCAGTAAAAAAATGACATTATTTTGTTTCCTGGTTCCAAAATATCCGTCAGACTCATTGCTTTTAATTTTCACGTAGATTATGGTTCTTTGTGCATTTTTTTTTATGACACTAGATTTAGCGCATTATGACTAAACGTTTAATTTTTTAACAGTGATTACCGAGCAAGAGTACCAATTGCCCTCAACCATCTAGAGCCAGTGGGGCTATAGCATCCCTAAATGTAGTATGTTGTGACTACTAAGGCTGAAGGTAGGGAGAAGTGGAGGGAATTAGGGAAAAGGAAGATTGGGAAGTACCTGTCTATTCAGTTCTGGACAATGGTGATCTTTACTCAGGGTGATACTTAAAGATAATACCACTCTGATAGATATAGATATTATCTCAGAGCAATAATATACAATAGAGAGCGCTGCTGTAGTCCGTTTTTATGAGTTTGCCGGACTCGACTAGATAGGACTAGGGCTAGGGTATTTATACACCCATTCATAACCCATGTCGACATAATGTTTTTGTTTACTCGTTTAACCACTTCTTCACAGTATTGTTATAAACAAAAGTATAGTGTATAACCTTAAAAACTATTGAGTAATGTCAATTTATGTCGCATATCAAAAGTGTGGGCGGAGTCAACGGAGACGCGGGACACGAAGAACATTTTAAACATACTTTAAAGCGGGGTGATAATTTGGGAAATTGTGTTGTTTCTTTCTTTCTCATGGCATACGACTTAAAAACCTGGAGAAGGTGATTTATCCCAAAATTGTATTGCTTGGGTAAAAATAATTAGCTCTCTCCATATATTGTTACTTCAAAGATATTATTTTATTCGAAGTAAAAGTGATGTGATAAAATATATATTAATTAAATACAATTTATTTGCCCATACCGGGATTTGAACACGAAACCTTTCGATTTTTATTCCAGGATCTTAATCACTTAACCACGGAGACCGTTAATATTACATATAACAACGTGTTGTGATAAAAAAATAACTTTTACTCGTATGATATGTATTTAAAAATCCCTTGTTTTCATCTACGCATTTTGTCTCTAGATTAATTTATTTCCTCAGATTATTCTGATATGCGTTTCCAGCAACAAAAATTATATTTAACCAAAAAATTCCATTTAACCAATTGAGTACGTGACATACTATTTGCATATACAATCTGAAACACACAAATCGTTTTGTTTTTTTAATAACACGTGTCTAATTTATATAATAAATATTGGCTGTATCACCTAATTATCAGTAATATCACATCAAGGGCGCTTTTCAGCATAATTGACATAATATTAAAACTAAGACTTAATATTAACTTATGCCTAATACTTGAAACTAGTGACTTACAGCTAACATACAAATATTTACATTAACACATATATATATAGTGGTTGTTGCCCGTGCTGTCGGACCTAGAGTAGAAAAAAATGGAGTAAGTAACAGTAAACTAAATGTATAAACTATGCATAGCACTTGGACTGAGTGACCAAAATTCTAGTGAAGCAAATTGGCGTCATTGTGGATGTGATAATTCAAAAAAGGTGTGTCTTTAGTTTTGCTCTGATCTCAGTTGAGCTGTCGATCTGTCGCAAATGTGAAGGGAGGTTATTCCAAGCTGCGAGGCCTGCTACGCCAAAAGCTCGGTCTCCGAAATTGGTGTTGGGATTACGTTTAGGTACGGTGAAGTTAAAGATGCTGATCGAAGAGTTACTTGTCTCGTATTAGTATCGCTTGGAATGCACAGTTCCGTCAAGTAAGGCGGCGCCATGTCATGTTTCGCCTTAAAAATCATCCAGCATAGTTTGAATTGGATCCGTTCAGGACATTTAAGCCAATGAAGTTTCGAAGATATTGCGATATATGAGAATATTTGGAAACGCCAGTTATCAGCCTTGCTGCAGCATTGAAAACTGACTGAAATCTGTCAGTGTACGAGTATATACAGTGTATGTAGCGCCATTTTCACGAACCTTAAAGGCGCTTAATAGTTGGATAATATCCCATAAGTGGCTTGTCGTAATTCTGAACAGTATTATAGCGTTTGAAACTAGCGACATGCAGGTACTCCGGCACTTGGCGAACCTTTGGTCAGCTGATGAGATCTTAACTTTGTGTTAACAAACTCCTGGGGCTTGCGACTTGGCGGTGGGATTAGTGGCGATTCAACCTCACTACATAGATACTCGGCACAACGGAAACGTATCTGCTAGTATTAATACGCTAAGCCGTCTTCTGTACATGATTTGGCACTAATGTATGCAAATACAATACTGGTATTTTTCGCTCACACGTAAAAAAGTTTGAAATTTTATTCCGACAACGCCACTTAACGATTTACTCAATATGTCCCTTTTGACGAGTGTATCAAGATTAACCTAGTAGGTTAATAATTTAACGGGATAAAAGTTTTTAAAAAAAGATAGTTTTCTTTTTTCATTATAATAATACTAATAACGCACAAGAGTCCCAACTGTTTCCAACCGTCTAGAGCCAGTGAGACCTAGGCATCCCCAATCGGGGTATGTTGTGAGGCTGAAGGTAGTGGAGAGAGGAAGGAGATTGGGAAGAGGAAGGTAAGGAAGTACCTGGCTATTTAGGTCTGGTCACAAACGGCTAAAGCCATTTCAATCAAGCAACGTTTCGATTCTGAATGGTGGTCTTTCACCAGGGCGATACTTAGAGTATCTGCCATTCTGGAACGTGCCGCAAATACCCTTTTTTTATTTTATATCATTTAAATGTGTTGTGACACATATTAATTTATTAAAAGTTATTTGCGCACGCCGGGTTTGACCTTTGGATTCGTAGTCGAGCGTCTTACCACTCGACCATGGAGGCATGGAGGAGAAATTCAAATATAAAAATAAATTAAAAAATAACTTTGTTTAAGACCAAGGATATTATTTTGATTATTTTTGAGACCGACCGGTTTCACTTAGCCTAAGCATCATCAAGGTACAAAATTAAACTAAACAAAAAAACTAACTAACTAACTAACCATCACGTCGTTTCCCCGCAGGGGTAGGCAGAGAGGACGGACCGCCATACAACTCTGTCTTGGCACACACTTCTTGCTTCATTTACATTCATACATCGTCTCATACATACTCTTCTGTTATTCTGACTCTTCGCATGACCCGATTCAAGTATTTGATTTACTTGATCGTGCCATGTCTTTCTCGGGCGTCCTCGACTTCTTCTTCCATTCACTTTGGCATCATATATTCTTTTCACACTCCTTTCTTCGTTCATTCGCTCTACATGCCCAAACCATCTAAGCGTCCCTTTCTTGATCCTATCCATTACGCTCATATCCGCCTTGCATTCTTTCCGGATATCCACATTTGTAATACGGTCATACATGGTTTTACCGCACATCCGTCTCAAAGATCTCATTTCCACAGCATTCAGTCTACTTTCATCCTTCCTCTGCCAGTTCCATGCCTCACTGCCATACATCAGGGTTGGTATAAGCACTCCATTGTGGACTGCTGGCTTCGCTTCTTTGGACAATTTCTTATTTGCCCCAACAGCGTTCAGTCCTCCATTAATGGAGTTTCCTGCATTCACTAAACAAAAAGTGTGTTATAAATATAATGGTTTGTAGTGATTGTTCTGCATTTTATATTGGTAAAACAACACGTAATGTCAATGTTAGAATCAAAAAACACCACAGATGTTTAAATAACATTCCTTCAATAAAAGCACCGGTGCTCATATTCTTCACCAAAATTATCATGGCAACAGGTTAAATAAATTAAAAGCACTAGAAATAAAGAAAACCATTAAAATTTAACAGTCATATTCCTAATAATCAGGTATATTTATTTTTTGTTTAGTTTACTTTTTTACCCCGATGCTTAGACTAAGCGAAACCGGTCGGTCATAAAAATTAAAATAAAATCTGTGAATTTCTACAAAGTTATTATTTCGTTTTCATTAAACATGACAAATCAAAAAGTGGTATCTTTGTACGAAAATATAATAATATAAAGTTAAAAAATATATATCATGAAAAATTTCTTATTTATCATATTTTTTCCCTTTCTCTCCATCTTCCTTTAAACGCAGACATTTTAGTGCGTATATTGTTTTGAGAATCATTTTTATTTCTATCGAAGCTAAATCGTCACCCCATCTTATGCTTCCATTTGTATGGTGCAAATTAAAGATGATCGCCTAGAAAAAATTAAGCCCCCATGGTATTTATACTACCAAACGTATGTCTCACTACGAAAAATAAAAAATACCTCCGACATACTTTATTTTAAATTTACTCTCATGCCCTAAAAATAAAAAAAATAAATTTACATATATATATATATATATATATTTAAAAATATAAATTTATTTTTATATATATATATATACATAAAAATAAATTTTATATATTTATATATATATATATATATATATATATATATATATATATATATATATATATATATATATATATAAATATATATATATATATATTTATATATATATATATATATATATATATATATATATATATATATATATATATATATATATATATATATATATAAATATATATATATGTAAGAATCAGCTAAATTTTAAATTATTATGATAGAGTGATTGTGTCCCGCCAGAAGTGCCCTGCCAGGTAAGTATGTTGCTTTATATAAACTAAGAATTAATATTGAGTAGAAATTAAAATTTGTACAGCGCCCTTGAGGTGATTTTTCACAAAAACGGCGTCATACAAATTATCCAAATATTATTATTATTACTGTCGTACACATTCGGTACAGAAACATCCGCGTGGCAGCTATAAACGACCGTGCTGCCATCTTTGATATGCAAAGAGAATTATCAATTTTTGTAGACAAATTGTCAAAATGTATTATCTGCTAGTCTTAATGATTATTCATTGACATATGGCTAGGTCAGGTATCCGTAAGAACAGCTGATTTAAAATTTATTGTTACAGCGTTAGCGAGGCATATTTAATTAACTGGCTAGGGTACGGCGACCTCCAATCTCTAAGCGAAGTAATTTATTTTAATATCACACCATTTGCATAAATCATCGTAAGAATAGATTCATTACTACTTTTGATATCGTTAACATCTGTTACTAACACAGTTCCTTCGGGGATATTCCTGATGGCACGGAAAACATAGCTAGCTTTGCAGCTTGATTAAAAAGCTTAAAAAATCAACAAAAAACGATTATTTATGCTCGTGGTATTTATATGGGATTGACAGTGTTGATCTGAGAGGTGCTATAATTATAAGTTTTTTCGTGAAGGGTGTTTCTTGATAACTTCCTGTATTTTGTGTTTTTACTAAGGTTGGGGTTTTTCAAACTTTCGTCACATTTGACTTAGAATTGAACAATTCCGTTTTTTTTTTTACATTTTTATGCTCCACGTTAACCTCATATTTTGAACAAATTGTGATCAGCTAACAAGCATGACAAAATGTCCCTTGTGCTTTTCAGCTGATCACAATTTATGAAAAAAACAGAAATGGACCGACATTCGACTTTTAACGGGGTTCACTCAAATGTAAAAAAACAAAATGGCACTGATCCTTGAATTGTGACGATGTCAAATATGAAGAGAGTTTGAAACAACCCACACTAAATTTGTGTGCAGTCGCTCCTGTTTCTAACCCTTAATGTCAATTACTGTTAATTATTTTACATTTTGGGCTGTTTAAACGTAGGTATATTAACTATAAATAATTTTCTTTGTGTGTGCGTACATAAGTAGGGGTGTGAATTTCAAGTTCGTAACTGATGTTAATTAAAATATTAAAATTTGTAAAAAAGTACCTTTACATATCCCTACCTACCTAATAAAATGCTTGCCTATAATTTATCTTAGCAGACATTATTCTATATTTGCAATGGGTGGATTAAATCAACCAATATTCTTTCTTAGCAAGTCAACTTACATCTCGTGTTTTTTATGGTTAATAACTGGTAATAGGTATATAGTATCAAGTGAATTATATACTTGAGTCGGGCTTTGTCAAGAGTTAGAATAAGATGAGAGTTTATACGAGACGATGTATGAATGTGAATGAAGCAAACAGTTTGTGCCAAGACAGAGCTGTTTGGCAGTCCAACCTCTCTACCTACCTCTAGTTAATTTTTTATATAATTCAATTGAATTAAATTTAATATTATTATTATTGAGTTACTGCTATTTTAAGTTTTTTTATTTTAGTTTTTAGTGACAGCTGTTTCGGCGTTTAAGGCCATTGTCAAACTGTTGGCCTTAAACGCCGAAACAGCTGTCACTAAAAACTAAAATAAAAAACTTAAAATAGCAGAACTCAATAATAATAATATTAAATTTAATTCAATTGAATTATATAAAAAATTAAAATGGAGTTCTACAAATTAAACACAAAAACTATAAATACCTCTAGTTAGTTAGTTTTTTTTTGACAATTTTATAGTACAAAGCGCGTTTTCAATAAGATACCTATATTCTAATTCCCCTTTGTCAATAGATATCTAATCATGACCAAAAAGCTTATAAAGCAGTATTCGGTGTTGATCGAATTATCATTTGTGATCATTTTAAAACATGTCACATTATGTCTGTTGTATCGGTATTATATTTTTAAATTTGAACAAGCTCAAGTGCAAGAGTTTGTGCCAAGACAGAGTTATAGGGCGATCTATACTATACTGTATATGACTGGTTTCAAATATTTGTATTCTATTGTTTTATTAATAAGTCATTTCCATCATGAGCTAAAAAATATGACAACACGCCATATCGTTTTCTCAATATTTTAAAAATTGTTCTATTAAAATAAATACTTGTTATTAACTTAATTAAAATTTTGAATATCTGGCAAAGTAGTGTAGGAAACACTATTCATAATAATAACAGTGAACTTATATAGCGCAGTTTTGTGATATTTTACCTCAAATGCGTTACATACTAAATTAATTATGCTAATAAAATTAACTAACAAGGAGAAAATAATACATAATATGTATACAAATCAAAACTATCTTAAATCATGATCGTTTTCATAAATCATGAGAGAAAAAGGTTCAGATATTGGTATAACAGTGTATTTGTACATCAACAGATTAAAAAAAAAACAATTTCCTAGAAGCTAAGGGCATAAAAATTCAAAGGAGAAAAAGGAAATAAGATTGAGGACAGTTATATTGTATAAAATTATGTACATATTTCTACAAAGTAGTTAAATTTATCCTATGGGCAGGTATACTAACCAATAACATAGCATTTTTATTCAGTAATTTTCTATTATTGAGTCATAACACCGGTTATTTAGAAATAATCGGCTGCGAACGCAGGCACTAAATATCTTCCCAAAACAAATAAAATTTACACGATATTTTCGAAATTATTAGTTTTTAACATTTTATCGGTAAACTTTACACTTTGCATGTCCATTAAAACTTTTGTCACAACATATCCGGTGCGTCAAAGCAGGTAGCACCTTATACTCCGTCCATACGTGGCACGCACGTGTAAACAAATTATTGCTGAGTAAGTACAGGTCATCGGGATAAAAATCACTACGCGGACCTTTCCGATAGAATGCGATCGAAAAAATACATTTTTTTGCTAAGGTTATTTCTTTTGACACACGAACTCCCCTGTCTACTGTGTGAAACTAGGGGACCTATATCGAAGCACGACACTTTGAGGGGGGTTAAGGAGGGAGCTAAATGAAGGGATTCGTTAATGCGAGTCGCAAACAAGCAACGAATTTCGATAGTTTTTACAAAATTTTACACACTCATGCTACCGACATCAACTATAAATAAGGAAGGTATTTTCTTCGACTGCCACCTACAAATACTTCTCGATTTCACTTCCGAATGGACTTATTCACAGCTTTATAAATGTCATATAGGAAATTTTACTAATCAAAGATATATCTTTCTGAAAAACCTCTGTTTGTGAGAATATCTTTCTTATTGTATTTGTGATGAACATGTTATTAATATCTACTCATAATAAGATTCTCTCTTTAATGTATTTATTCGTTTGTTCCCTCTTCTTTTATACTCTCTTTTTAAAAATGGATGCCTTTATAAAAAATATATAAATTTTGTCCTTCTCGAAATGAGTTCTTTTTAAACTGCTCGAGAATAATATATTTAAGAAAATATATAATTATGTTGTCTTTTACCTAAACACCTTGACGTCAGCACCGTGAGAATATCGGAACGTAAATTTGATATCATACCACCGTTTAACTTAATGTCGACATGTTTGTTATCACAAATACCCTTCTAATTTTATGCCGATGGTTGGCTACGGGACCCGACATATCATAAAATTTACGTTAATAATCCCGATTCCACTGTAATAATTTTTCTGCGGACACGTAAACATTGCACGCATCGGTTCCGAAAAATCAAGCAACTTGCGAGAACTCACAACAAAGTTTATTGAGTCAATCTACGCGGAGAAGGAAGGATGCGGTGGAAAAACGGCTTTTTACTACGACGGGGGAGTCAGTTGACGGGAAACTTGAACCGTGCGGATCGCGCCTTTGGTGAATATTTCTATAAATGCTTTTGTATCGCCCATTTGGTAGCGAGTTGTTTGGGCGGACGGTCGCGCATCATTCCCACCGCTGCCCCAATAAATAGCGCGATCTTTCCGTATCGTACTTTCCAAAGAAAGCTCATTGTGCGTCAAACGCGCGTTGAATGTTGTCCCGATTTCGGAGCCGCGATTATTTGGTCCTTCGAGCCGGGTCCAGGTTGAATGGCGAATGAGTATTGGTATCGGGATGCCTCCCCTGGTACCAATGGGTGCGAGGACTTCGCTCTTGGTAGCATAAATAGGATACCATAATTACAAGTTTGTTTTTCATCTATAAGCACATAAAGATTGACCTATATATGAAATTGTATTATACACTAATTATATGCGGCTTTACTGCATTTGTTGCACATGCTTGCGCTTATGGAAAATAAACACTTACAAATAAGTGCACTTTAATTCATAACCAACTTTCTTGCATTCTATACATAGCACTGAAATTTGAAATCTTTTTCACATCTTTTTACGTACGAATCATTTTTTCGTGTTACAACCATTGTAACGTAATTAGCTTTAGGGCAGAGGTTTTGACTGAAATTTACGTGTAGTTGAAAAACTTTTAAGAAAAATGTAAACTTTTTTTTTTCAAAATACAACCAGGTGCTGAAGATAAAAAAAACTTACAAGTGCTCCGAAGTAAACTTCGCAAAATGGCGCTTCAGCCCTTTTGCCTTTCCGGCGACGATATGTTTAAACAAAGATTAAAAAAAAAAAATTGTTGGAAGTTGAATGAGTTAAAAAATGCAAGATTATTTTTCCAAAATCACCCCCGGTGATAAAATTAAAATAAGTCAAGATCCTAAAACAATATTTTCAATTGAAAGACAGCTCTTTTGACCTGACCCAAGGTAAGTTGATCCAACATATTGAATGGTGATTGGATGTCACTGCCTGACGCCATCTTCAGGGCAAACTTGAGTTTCGTAAAACGGCGAATCACCTTATAAATGGTAACCAACCGTACGATCCATTCTCTTTTTATGTAAACTATTATGAAACTGAGCACAATTATTGTATCTCCATATCAATATATAATACTTGGTCGATGTATCTCCATAATCAAGTACACACACTTTACTTAATTTAACAATAAGAATCCATTCGATCATTTTTTACACAATTATTGTATCTCCACATCAATATAATACTTGGTCAATGTATCTCCATAATCAAGTACACATACTTTACTTAATTTAACAATAAGAATCCATTCCATCATTTTTTACACAATTATTGTACCTCCACATCAATATAGTACTTGGTCAATGTATCTACATAATCAAGTACACATACTTTACTTAATTTAACAATAAGAATCCATTCGATCACTTTTTACACAATTATTGTACCTCCACATCAATATAGTACTTGGTCAATGTATCTCCATAATCAAGTACTCATACTTTACTTAATTTAACAATAAGAATCATTTCGATCATTTTTTTCTACAGTTAAGTCCTTGATTTATTAATTATTTATTTATTTATTAAAAACTTTCTAAGCAAACCTTTTTTTTCTTTTTTTTAAACAATATACTTATAAACAGTGCAAAATATTGTTAAAGAAAGAAAACTTAGTATTAAATAAAAGGTACATCCAGAGTTAAACAGTATCTAGAATTAATTTAACCATACTAGATGAAAAAAAAAAACTGTACTAAATAATATTTAAATTGTGATATATACGTACTAAATATATAAACAACATCGAAATATTTGCCTCAAACACATTTATTTATAAATTAATGGACTAAAGTCCAATTACAAAAAATACATATAAAACACGAAATGGGAAAAAGAGCAACAGAGAAAGAATAGCACATACATAATAATAAATGAAGCTATGACAAAAATAGGACAAAATAAACATAAGAGAGAACATTCAAGCCATGGTCTGGTCAAAGTTTTGGTAGAGTCGTAAATAATGACAAAAATCATTGAGACTGCTACCAAAATTTTCAAGACTGAGTCAATAAGTCTTGACATTCTGGACATGGAGAATTATACCCATAATTAGTATAGTATACAATATTAGTATACACATCCAAAAAATTTGCACATAAATATCTGGGTTAAATTTTTTTGTTGTTTTTTTATGGTTGATTACAGCACAAGAGTCCCAACTGCTCCCAACCGTCTAGAGCCAGTGAGACTATGACATAACTAATGTTACGAAGTTCAAGGTAGTGACGTGGGGAAAAAGATGGGGAAACGGAAGGTTGGCTATTCAGATCTGGTCACTAAACATTGCTAAATCTTTCACCAGGGCGATATTTAGTGTATCTACCACTCTGGAACGTGCCGCAAATACTCGTATATGACACATATTAAATAAAAAATATTTGAGCACGCCCGGCTTGAACCTGCAACCGCTAGATTCGTAGTGTCGTACCACTCGACTACACAGGCCGTCTTATCTTTTATAATCTAGTTGTCTAACACATTTAGCAAAAATGTGGAGATACAAAGAACGCGCTTTAAGTCATAAATACGATCATAGCTGGGTAGAGCAACTGATTAAATCCATTTCGCCTCTAGTAGCGCCATCACAAGTGTTTCTTTTGTACTTTTTTTTCGACCTTCCGGAAATATTTTTACTCAGGCGGTGTTCAAACCATGGTTGATTTACTTTGAGGTCTGTTTCTGACAAGTAAATTCAATAATTAGATAATTCTGTCATAATACGATCACTAAGATTCCAGTGAGTTTCTTCTATCTAACTAACTAACCATCACGCCGTTTCCCCGCAGGGGTAGGCAAAGAGGACGGATAGCCATATAACCCTCACAAAATTACGCAAAATTCAGCAGGTAATCAATAGTTTATTTAAAATTTATGCCCTATCGTTTATAATTCAAAGCACTTTGCGTCAATAATAATATTAATATGTGCGGTGCCGTTTTTTTTTAAATCACCAAGGGCGCAGTACTGGATGACAGCATTAAAAATGTGGATATCCGGAAAGAATTCAAGGTTGATGTGAACGTAATGAATAGAATCAAGAAAGGGACGCTTAGATGGTTTGGGCATGTAGAGCGAATGAACGAAGAAAGGAGTGTGAAAAGAATATATTATGTGAAAGTGAATGGAAGAAGAAGTCGAGGATCCCCGAGAAATGACATGGCACGATCGAGTAAATCAAATACTTGAATCGGGTCATGTGAAGAGTCAGAATAACAGAAGAGTATATGTGAGACGATGTATTAATGTGAATGAAGCAAGGAGTGTGTGCCAAGACAGAGTTATATATCCGTCCTCTCTGCCTACCCCTGCGGAGAAACGGCGTGATGGTTGGTTAGTTAGTTAGTTAGTCACTGGCTCTAGACGGTTGGAAGCAGTTGGGACGCTTGTGCGGTATTAACTATGACTAGTTATTTTTAAGCTTGAAAACTCGGGCGAAACCGGGCAGTGACTGCCAGCTTGTTACAAATAGCTGTGTGGTATCCTGAAATCTGAATTTCGTAATAGATGGAAAGTCAAAATGCTTTTGAAACACACTCATTAATAAGGAATTAAGTCTCTACATGTCAAAAGTTTTGGCAAACAATTAATCAGTTTGAGCGCTCACCTTGAAAATTATCTTGCGTGCTCCATCCAATCTATTATAAGCCATTATATATATAATTATAAGCATTTTGATTTAAATTCTTTACTAACCTATCCATTAAGGATTAAATTGACGTAGTTGGCGCTGCATGCCAATCTAAATATTTAGTTCATTCACCGCCAGGGCTAATGTTCCAAAATGGCAAGAAATTAAATTCATAATCACCTATTTAAAGCAATATTTGTCATAATTGCCTTACTATTTTAATACTCGGTCTTAAACAAATACCATTTGATTAATTTTGATTTATTGAAAAATGTTGTTCAACACGTCCTCGAACACGTGGATAGTAGTGTAGATCCTTAAAGTACATAGAGTGGTACCTATCAGTGTAGGCAGTGTAGTCAGTTTTTGATGATTTTTACCGGACTCGGCAGACCTGGGCGTGGCTAAGACTAAGGCTAGGATATTTATACATCCACTCATAGCACATATCGATATAATGTTTTTATTTTTTCGTATAACCACTTTTTCACAGTATTGTTATAAACAAAAATATAGCATATAACCTAAAAAACCGTTTAGTTGTGTCAAGTTTAGTGGCATAATAAAAAATGTGGGCGGAGTCCCGCTGTGACCCAGGAGACCAAGATCATCGTTACAGTACATAGAAGCGGTGTATTATATTTGTTGTGTCTTTTTCTCTCATGGTGTACGACGTGAAAACCCGGAGAAAGTGATTTATCGCAAGTTTGTATAGGTTGGGTAAAAATAATTAGCTCTCCCTCCATAAATTGTTACTTCAAGTGTAGATTCATGTAATTCCGGCCACCCGATATCTCTGACCACCAACTGTTTTTACTAAACTATAATAGATGGCACTTGCGTGTGTATTTCTAAAAATGCTTTGTTTGAGCGGACTTATGATGCACCAGTTAATTTCTTCATATCCAAACTTTTCGCATTTAAATTGACGTTTTTTGTGCGTTTTAATGAATGTGTTTTTATCGGTTCATTTTTCACTACGATACACGGCGTTCAGAAAAGGTAAACTTATTTTAACTATTACTAATATTAAAAAAGAAATTAAGAAACAACTTTGTATAAGACTACGGATATTATTTTAATTTTTATGACCGACCTTAGTGACTTAGCCTAAGCATCATCAGTGTGCACAATTAATCTAAACAAAAAATACAAAGTGTGCGGTTATATATATATATATACAGAGGGAGAACAAAATATAAAATAAAATAACGAAATAATGAGAAAACAATAGAAAAACATTTGAATTGTAATAAAGGAACAGAGAGAAAGAGACAGACAATATAAATTGAAAGAAAAGAAACGTCAACTGAGACGGTGATCAAAAGAATAATGATAAATTTTATTTTCTTATAAAAAGTTTTTTTAATTTTTTTTATTTCATTCAATATGGCAAACCACCAAGTGATTGCTTTCTACGAAAATATATCACTAATAAAGTTGGTATTTAAGTAAAGTTTTGATTGTAAAAATAAATATTCAGTAAGAAAAGAATGCAAGGCTGATGTGAGCGTAATGAATAGGATCAAGAAAGGGGCGCTTTGATGGTTTGGGCATGTGAAAGAACGAAGAAATGAGTGTGAAAAGAATATATAATGCGAAAGTGAATGGAAGAAGAAGTCGAGGACGCCCGAGGAAGACATGGCACGATCAAGTAAATCAAATAATTTAATCGGGTCATGCGAAGAGTCAGAATAACAGAATATTATGTATGAATGTGAATGAAGCAAGAAGTGTGTGCCAAGACAGAGTTATATGGCGGTCCGTCCTCTCTGCCTACCCCTGCGGAGAAAGGGCATGATGGTTAGTTAGTTGGTAATATTAAGTAAGTATTTCACTGTATGTATATTATGTGTATTTAAATGGATGTGGTCATATACTCTGTCATCGTCATTTGTCTTTGTAAATCTGACCATTAAAAAAATTAAAAAATCTTATGTAATGATTAAGGTGAATTTAGTACCTTTTTCAAAATAATGGAAACAGCCGGAAGACAGAAATATGGAATGCTAATATGTACTATGTACCTGTGCACCACCGCAGCTAACATATTTTGAAGTAGTTTAAAAGATAAAATAGAAAAGGAAACTGCATTCATTCCCAAAGAAAGCAGGTTAATAAAAATCTGAAAAAAACTTGTTTCGCTTAAGTCAAGCCTTCTTCCAAATGGTAAATATATTTTAGATGGCTGAAAGGCCACAAAAGTCTTTAGAATCTAACAAGAGTCAGAGCATTCCATGCAGAAAAAAAACCTGATCAAAACTGCATATTTAACTATTTTTTTTTACCAAAGCGTCACTTAAGCCCTTTTGCCTTTCCAGAGACGACATCTTTTTCATACTTGTTAGTTATTTAGTTAATGCCTCCCTTGATAATACGATAATGACCGTATGTCGTTGAAAAAAAGTAATTATTTCTAAAAATAGTGCACTATATCTTTGTAAAATTTTAGTGTCGTTAGAGCTCACTCTTGCACAACTCTTGCCGTAAACGTCAAGCGAATAAAACAGTATGTCGTGATTCGCCGTCATCCTCAACTTCCGCCATTCTTTCATTCATGCACAGTAAAAGGTTGCGCGAGTTTAGATTTAGGGATGCGACGGGCATCGTTCGCGAGCGGCATCGATGTGTTTACGATGTGTTTGCAAGGTGTCAAGAATTTTTAGCGTTGGCGATATTTTAATGTTTCATTTAATTTCTTCACTTAGAATACCTAGAGTGGTACCTATCCAAGGCAGTGTAGGCATTTTATGATGATTTTTGCCGGACTCGGCAGACATAAGCGTGGCTTGGACTAGGGCTTGGGTATTTATACATCTATTTACGGCACATGTCGACACACTGTTTTTGTTAATTCGTATAACCACTTTTTCACAGTATTGTTATTACACAAAAATATAGCATATAACCCAAGAAACCGTTTAGTTGTGTCGAGTTTAAACATGTGGGCGGAGTCCCCGGAGACGTGGGAGACCAAAATCATCCTTACAGTACATAAAAGCGGTGTGTTAATTTTGTTGTCTCTTTCTCTCTCATGGTGTACGACGTAAAAACACAGAGAAAGTGATTTATCGCAAGTTTGTATAGGCTTGGTAAAAATAATTAGCTCCCTCTCCATATATTGTTTCTCCAAACTTCTTCGCTTTAGCCTTTCAACGTCTATTTTTTGAGATGGGCCTCACTCATTTTTTTTTTTAGATTTATCGATGTTTGGCGTCTTTCGCCTATCCGAAGCCTTCAGCTCTCTTTCGATCGTGATACCCCAGCTTCACAAATCTCATATTTCACCATTATGCCAATGGAACCATAAAAAATATTACATAAAAAATCTACTTTTCACTAAATATGGTCGTTCCTAGTTCCTCATTATCGTTTTCATTTTTATTTATTTATTAGAGATTACCGCACAAGAGTCCCAACTGCTCCCAACCATATAGAGCCAGTGAAGCTATGGCATCCCCAATCGGAGTATGTTGTGAGGCTGAATGTAGTGGGGAGAGGATGTAGATGGGGAAGAGGAAGGTTTTGAAGTATCTGGCTATCAAACACGGCTTAAGCCATTTCAAGCAATGTTTCGTTTCTGAATGGCGGTATTTCGCCAGGACGATACTAAGAGTATTTACCACTCTGGAAAAAAATAGCAATTAGTACATGTACCGCATGATTTAATGTCAAATTCAGCTGATTTCGGGCAAAATCATGCCTTCTTCAGGGCTGCAGACAATGTAATATTGTATAACTGCCCTAATATATATGTGTTTCACGCGACTTATGTACAAGGGTCGTCAGGCGTCAGTGGAACTATAGAAACCAATTTTAGGAAATTGGTGGTTATATCTGGCTGCATATATCTTGCTCACCATACATATTTATCCACCTTTTTGATAAATTAATTTATTAAAACTTAATAAAACTAGCAAAACTGAACAATAATATTAAACTGTATTGAATTTAATTATTGAAAAAATAAATGTTTTTTGACAAATTTAAAACAAAACCATAAATATCTATAACCATTTCCAGAACATGTTTAATTTTAAATTATGGTCTCTCGCGAGGGTGGTTGAAATTTTTTCTTTAACTTTGGAACTAGGTAAAAAAAACAGGTACTACCCCAAAATGTAACAAGTGCAAATGTGAACCCTTTATGGAACCTTGCCGAGGCGGTTGGTGAAGGCAGAGTATTTTACTATTATTCTCTCAGAGCATTAGGGATAGCTTTGCGAAGCAGTGTAGAAAGGATTTTTGATTTTTTCCTGACTTGGGCGTGGCTAGGGTTTTCATAGAAACACTTTTCTACATCCATTCATAGCTAATGTCGGCATAATGTTTTGTTTATTTGTGTAACCACTTTTTCACAGTATTGTTATAACTAAAAACATAGGATATAACCTCAAAAACTGTTGAGTTACGTCGCATTACAAAACGTAGTGGAAAGAGTCGCCGGAGACGCGGGAGACGGAAAACACGCTTACGTACCTAAAATCGGTGCGATATTATATGATAACTTGACTTGTCTCTTTCTCTCTCACGGTGTACGACGTAAAAACCCGGAGAAAGTGATTTATCGTAAATTTGTAGAGGTTGGGTAAAAATATTTAGCTCTCTCTCCAAATATATTCTTCCTCAGAGATTATACTACACCACCCCGATGTTTCGGCGGATTGAGCACTTCGATGCTGCGGCAAAGTCTGGCACCGGTGGCATCCCTACCAAACTTACAGCTTACTGAGTTACTCACGACCACTACTAGATTAGTTAACACTAACGGTTAAGTATGAGAATTGCTCTACCGGCGAGCATGATAAGCACATTGCGAGGCCCTTTTTCCTAATAGTGGTTAATTTATTGACGCATTTCGCGCCGGGTGGCGAGGAGGGAGGCAGGGCGGCGGTATGATTTAATAATAAACGGGTTGCCATGGATCAGGGCACCTCACACGTACACACGGGCACACGTATTTCTGTTTGGATTATGGGTGATGGCCGCACAACGCGGAAGAAGCTCGGTGATTCGATGTAAACTTGTTGTAAGCGGTCGACTGCGAGCTTCACTCACTATTTATTATTGCGGCTGAGCGTAAACTAAAAGGTGAGGGAATGATTTACTCGGTTTTCTTGGAGGGTACGTTTTGACAGTTGAGGTAGTATTTCACAAATCTACTCACCTTTCGTATTCTATGATACAATTCGTTCCGTTCAATGGCACTATGTGGTACAAATTTATAATATACATTTGTATTTTATCAATATTTTTTTTGTTATTAACCGATTCTCCTTTCGAATACAGCTGAAACACCTAATAAACGCAACTTTTTAAATGTAATTATCTTCTAATGAAAATATCCAACGCAGTAACATTTTGGTTTCGTATAAAATTTAAGGTTTTTTTTTGCTTTTCAAAGCGCCCTAGAAATAATATATTTTTCTTACAACGCTTTTGGTTGTTACACATTTTAATTAATTGCCAAATTAAATAATCGACCGTTATGACATTGGAACATAACTAACTAACCATCACTTCGTTTCTGTTTTAGGCAGAGAGGACGGACCGCCATACATCTTTGTCTTGGCATACACTACTTGCTTCATACTATTCATACAACGTCTCATATATACTCTTATGTTATTCTCTTCACATGGCCCGATTCAAGTATTTGATTCACTTGATCGTCCCATGTCTTCGAGTATATTCTAATGAGTTAAATTGCGTTCAATTGTTCTCTACAACCAAATAACCTAAGTTTTTTATTGCCTTTCAACGTTATAACTTGTACAGCGAGCAGTGAATTTATAAGTTTCGTAAAGTTTTAGCCTTGAAGTAACAATATATGGAGGGAGAGCTAATGATTTTTACCTAACCTACACAAACTTGCGATAAATCACTTTCTCCGGGTTTTTACGTCGTACACCATGAGAGAGAAAGAGAAAACAAATTTCATAGACCGCTTCTATATACTGTAAGGATGATCTTAAGGTCCTGGTTCACCGCAGGACTCCACCCACATTTTTTTATTACGCCACTAAACTTTACACAACTAAACGGTTTTTTAGGTTATATGTTATATTTTTGTTGACAAAAATACTGTGAAAAAGTGGCTTACGAATAAACAAAAACATTATGTCGATATGTGATATGAACGGATGTATAAATACCGTAGCCTTGGTCTTAGCCACGCCCAGGTGCGCTGAGTCAGGTTAAAATCATCAAAAACTGACTTCACTGCCTTGGATAGATACTACTCTATGTACTCTAAGGTTTAGCCATATCCATTTTTTTTTCAATATTACTTAATTGACTGTTGAACTGAGAGTCTGACAAAAATTCAATCAACTTGGTTAATTTTTAGAAAGTTCGCATGGACTAAAATAGTTTTAAAATGATTTTTGACGAAAAAATTTCAATTCCGACTTTTTCCGTTTTCGTCAAATGTCGGGCCCGGGGATAAGCCTTGCAATTATTATTTTACCTATATCCGGATTATTTGCCCAGCGATTAGAAAGTCTCAAACAGAAACGCCCTATGCTGGAGAATGCGGCGTTCTGTGTTTACTCTAGCGATTTAGCATTTTTTGAGGCAGGTATATTATTCTTCGTGGACTGGTGAAAGACTGGCGAAAAGTATTGGGACTGCGAATGACGGTGCAAGAAGCCGAAAATAAGTCAAAGTAAATACTGGTACGTCACGAGACTTTTCTGAGATGTCGAGGACACTCTTTTTTGAAAATCGTTATTTTTCCGAACATAACGTTCTAAGTAATAGTTTATTATTATTTTTGTCTTTTTTTTATTTTTGTCATCGCTTCATTTATTATTATGTAAATGCTATTCCTTCTCTGTTGCTCTTTTTTCCATTTCGTGTTTTTATGTATTTTTTGTAATTGGACTTTAGTCCGTTAATTTATAAATAAATAAATAAGTAAAATGAAAACGAAACAAACAAAGCATCGTGGGTGTTAGCTAGTTTATTTTACTAATGTTGCTGAGGCTTAAGCGACACTATAGTAAAAAATGATTTGAATATGCAGTTATGATCAGTTCTTCTTTTCTGCATCGAATGCTCTGACTTTCCTTTGGTTCTGAAGAATTTTTTGGCCCTTCAGACATCTTAAATATATTTACCATAAAGGAGAAGGCTTGACTCAAGCGACACAAGTTTGGGACTATTTTAGCTTAACCATACACTGTCATATTGTCGCTGGAAAGGCGTAAGGGCTTAAGTGACACTTTGGTCAAAAGTGAGTTAAATATGCAGTTTTGATTAGTTTTTATTACTGCATCAAACGCTCTGACTCTCGTTTGGTTCTGAAGACTTGTGTGGCCCTTCAGTCATCTAAAATATATTTACCATTTGGGAGAAGGCTTGACTCAAGCGACACGTCTTTCACATTTTTTTAGCTGTTTGTCGCTTTAGGTAACTCAGTGAGGGCATTGAGTTACCTGAGTAATCTTTTTTGTTCTAAGTCTAATCAGGTACCGAAGACTTGATGAGTTTTATTGAAAACCAAAAAAAAACTTTAAGTGCTCTGGTGTAAACTTTACAAAATGGTGCTTCAGCCCTTTTGCCTTTCCGGCGACGATTTGATGATTGTAAAATATTGCTTATACTCATATAATGCAAAAGAACTATATATATGCAAAAATCGTGATTTTGAGAAAACGTTGTTTGAAGTTTTGACGAAATTAAAAATATTTGTCAAAAATCAAACAACTGCAATACATGTTGTTTTTTTTAAAATTGAATCAGTTAAAAAAGATAATCAAATACATAAAAAAACAAAACCACCATAATGTATATAGCTAGGCTAATCAGTTAGCATATTATCTTACCAGTATAATAATATTTTTTCATGTAATTTCTAAATCTATTAATTCAATGATTCTAATACTTTCCAAAACTTCTTCTTTGCTACTCTTTTTCTGTGCATTTTTTTTTAAACTTACTGTTTTAGCTGTATTGATATTTTAAATTACCGCACTTTTTTCTGTATTATAAAATATAATGTATATGTAAAACCTTTATTAAGGCGTAAATAAAAAAAAATAAAAATCATACCAACTTATAACATAGAACGTTTTTTTTGTAATTCTTATATTATCATTCAACTTATGACTTACCTACAACTTATGATTTACAGGTTACAACTAACAAATTAATTAAATTAACGTAATTTTAAATTATCTGAACGTAGTATAATTATCGACTTAACTTGTTATGTAAAATTGTAAATTCAGTGATTGACAGCCCTGAAGTATTATATTTAATTGCGTTTCGTGTTCCTGGCAGGACAGTTACAAAACAGTACCTACCTACCTATTCTACACCAACCTCACAACATTACACTCCTATGCGACGACTTCAACATCTAGGAAACAAATACTTTGATGTTGTTGTATTTTTAGTCTGTCAATATCATAATATAAGTATACCTTAGTACATTTTTTTTTATTATCTAGTAGAGCTAGATTAATTGTAAAAAACTATTTATCTTTGGATGTACCTGTTATTTAATACTATTTTTTCTTTCTTGTGCAATATAAATATAGAAAGGAAATTGAAGACCTCCTAAAATAGCACTTGAAATTCTTCACTCATTCCTTTATAAAATACCCAACCCTAGAAAGATTTCATTTCTCTTACATAATAACACAATATTTTATAAATATTGCAACATAATTTTATAATAATTCTTTTAACTCCACTATAATTATAAACTATTTTAAAATTAGCATTTTTTTGTTTGTTTTTTCTTTAGGTAATTCGCTATCAATAATTGTAGGATTGTTACGATGTAAAATGTATGTATATTTGTATCGTATCCACTGTCATTAATTATAGGATTTAGTGCCTTGCAACTTTACCTACTGTCAATGTATCTTATTTGGAATAATTAATGTACCAAGAGAGTTTTACGGTCAGTGTCTGTTGTATCATCTAGCATTGTGTAACAAATATCAACATATTTTATATTATTCTACTTGTACTCACTGTCACCTACCTCAGAACAGATTCTAATAACCTAGTGAGGTAGATAATGCAAAAAAAAATAAGTTAATAAAAAAAAAAATTTGCACTGTTTACGAGTATATTGTTTTTTTTTTAATGTTAATATTTGCGTAAAAAACCTTTTAAGAACTTAAATAAATAAACGAAATAAGTAGAATTGACAACACTGTAAAAAGGTGTATTTATTATTATTGTATCTCTTCTTCGTAGTGAGCCTAAAAAACAAATTAAACACAAAAGTCACGTTTTCGCTCAAGAATCTGAACTGATTCTTTCGGCTTACCCCGGTAGGTACTTTAGTTTCGGACAGATCCTACCTTTGGTGTGTGAATCGAAGAAAATACAATCTGACGTGATGCGTCTATTTCTATCACAAAAGAAGCATGTGCATTGGTGCGTTAGGATCGCAGTGCTGTTCCCATGGTTTTTTTTTTCAAAAGATGCATCTCACGTTGTGGGGCCCTTCAACTGGGGGTCGTAGGAAAAAAAAAAAATTTCAAACAATCCTACGTATTTGTGATTTTAGGATGCAAACTATGTAATGTAGCTCAAACCTACATACCAACTGGTAGATTTTAAAGGAATACTTTTCAATAATCTATATTATTTTATATATTATAAGTATGTATTTTTTTGTTTGTTTTAATACCGCGCAGAGTCTCAACTGATTTCAACCATCTGGAGCCAGTGGGACTATGGCATCTCCATTTGGGGTATGTTGTGGGGTTGAAAGTTGTGGGTAGAGGAAAGAGATGGATAAGAAGAAGGTTGGAATGTAATAATAACAACAGTGAACTTATATAGCGCAGTTTTGTTATATTTCACCTTAAGTACGCTTCGTTCTAAAATAAAAATGCTAATAAGACTAACTAACAAGGACAAAATAATATATATTATGTATACAAATTCAAACTATCTAAAATCATGATCGTTATCATAAATCATGGGAGAAAAAGGTTAAGGTACGGGTGTAACAGTGCATGTGTACATCAACAGATTAAAAAACAATTTACCAGAAGCTAATGGTATAAAAATCCAGATGAAACGCATGGTAAGACGCTCGACTACGAATCCAAAGGTCGCGGGTTCAAGCCCGGCGTGCACCAATAACTTTTATTTAATTAATATGTGTCATAACACATTTAATTCATATAAAAATATTAACAAGTATATTTGCGGCACGTTCCAGAGTGGTAGATACTCTAAGTATCGCCCTGGTGAAAGACCACCATTCAGAATCGAAACGTTGCTTGAAATGGCTTAAGCCGTGTTTGGTGACCAGATCTGAATAGCCAGGTACTTCCCAACCTTCCTCTTCCCGATCTCCTTCCCCTCCCCACTACCTTCAGCCTCACAACATACCCAATTTGGGGATGCCATAGTCTCACTGGCTCTAGACGGTTGGGAGCAGTTGAGACTCTTGTGCGGTATTCATGTAAAAAAAAAAAAAATTAACACAGTTAATATGTTGGTACTTAAAACATAAATATTCAAGTATTGTAAGTAGA
>JAGWCC010001234.1:0-42194 GCA_022651775.1 Drusus annulatus | reverse complement strand
GCGGGTTTGCGTAATGGAGCAACTAAGTCACCTCCCATCAGATCCGTTTGATTTTTACTTTCAGGTACGGATAGGCTAAAACCAACTCTATTTTGAGTGCATCATATCATTCATAACCTATGGCACAGAATCTCTGGCTCTTGCCAAAATCACTAACATTAAAATGTTGTTTGATCACCTTGCCATTGAGAACAAGATTGTAGCAACCACTCTGTTTGTCCACATGGCAAATGGTCCCCCATCCTGGGCAATGGACATCCCCAAACGACCGGCGCATTTTAAATGATAACGAGCAGGTCACGAACATTGCTGGTGCAATACCTTACTTAGCTGCAGGCCAGAAGGAAATAGGTCACGGATAGAGCTACGATCTCAGAATAAGCGGAAATCTAAAGTGGAAGCCGTATGTCCATTGAAGAAAATACTCAGAAAGAATAATGAAAAGGAAATCTTTATCCAGCAATGAGTGGAATTAATTAATATTTATTTTTTAATAGTAAACACCGCACAAGAGTCCCAACTGCTGCTTACCGTCTAGAGCCAGTGAGACTATGGCATACCTAATGAATCATCCAAAAGATAGAGGGGAGGGAAAGGAGATGGGGAAGCGGAATATTGGAAAGTAGTCATTTCAAGCAACGTTTCGATTCTGAATGGTGGTCTTTCACCAGGGCAATACTTAGTATCAACCACTCTGGAACTTGCCGCAAATATACTACATATACTCGTATATAATCATATTAATTAATTATAATTCATTTGCGCATGTCGGGATTTAGCCCTCGACCTCTGGATTCGTAGTCGAGCGTCTTCCACTCCACTCGACCACGGAGGCCGCCAAAAAGGCTTAAGAAGAAATTATAATTTCAAGTACCTACGATTTTTTTTAGAAACTTCTTTTTATAATCAACTTAAGACTTCGTGGAAAACGAAGAAATTATCAGTAACCTAGTATTCTTAAACCTAAAATGTATAGTTTTTTTTTAAATATTTTTCCCCATAAATGGTGAACAAAGATGTAAAATTGTTTTACTTATAAAGTTCATATTTTTTAGATAAATGATTTGTTTGGTCTTATGAAAAAGCCGAAGTAGAAACAGTGACCTCTGGCTGGCTTAGTGAAATTTTTCTTGTATTAAAAAAAAATTAAGGTACTGTTGAAAACTAGTGAACACACCTGATTTTGAATGGCATTTTGACTGTGAGCTATGGAGCTTTGAAATTTTCAATTTTTTTTGTTGTATGTTGTTTTGAGATAAAGAGGCAAAACTAAGAGGAAAAATAAATTGCTCGTTTTTTGTTTTTGTTTTGGAAAAAAAAACAGTTCTATAAATTTGTTGACATATTATGTAATAATTCTATTTTCGGCCAAGAGTCGGCCATTATCTTTTATTATCATCAGTATTTTCTTGTCAACAACAATATTCAAATCGTGGCATCAAAGCGAGTGGAAATATAATCAGATTTCATAATTACGACTTGGCAGATTTTGTGCTATCCACTTGAACGTAACACGGGTCTAATGGGGCGGGCTAATGGCGAATGGCATACCCGACTCGGTAAACAGGTTAGAAAAGCAACGGGAGGGATATTGCCGACATTGTGAGCAAACAACGAGCCCCCTGCATGCATTTTCAACTGGCTTAGAAAAAGCCGTACGGAAAAGCTAGATAAAAAAGAGCCTTTGGCGTTTCTAAATAAATTGTATCAAAAAGTACAAAACAGTCGTGAATAAAAGCAATCAAATAATTCTAATAAATATTAATTACAATTGATGTGAAGTATAGACAGTAAAAAAATTAATTCTCGGAGTGTCTACCCCTCTGAAACTTACAAGTGTGAGCTTTTCAAAATTGGAACTGACTAGTAACTGAAATAATTAATTAAGTACCTAACTCAGAACAATAATATACCAGGAGGGAGCGCTAGTGTAGTCAGTATTGATAATGTTTGCCTGACTGGGGCGTGGCTAGGGCTAGGGCTACGGTATTTATTCATCTATTTATAGCACATGTCGACATAAAGTGTTTGTTTATTTGTATAACCACTTTTTCCCTATATGGTTATAAACAAAAATATAGGATATAACCTAAAAACCGTTGAGTTCTGTCCTGTTATGTCGCATAACAAAACGTAGTGGGCGGAGTCAACGGAATCGCCGGAGACGCGGGAGACGGAGATTACGCTTACATACCTAAAAGCGATGCTATATAAATATATATTTTTTTAAAGAAAGACAAACATTCCCGGCTTACGAAAAACCTGACAATATTTGAAAAACTCCTACTGCCATTATGCGAAGCTAAAGATGTTGATTGTGCAATGATGAAGGACTTAGCCAGCATAGGAATTGAACAGACGACGCCCGGGTGGGAACCCGACGCGTTTATCCACTCAGCTACCGACCGGTCGATATTGTGAGAGAACTTGTCTTATCTCTTTCTCTCTCACGGTGTACGACGTAAAAACTCGGAGAAAGTGATTTATAGTAAATTTGTAAAGGTTGGGTAAAAATGTTTAGCTCTCTCTCCATATATATTCTTGCTCTGAGGTACCTTTCCTTAATGTATTCGAGTAGACACTATTCTATATTTGAAATAGGTGGATTGAAGCAACTGACATTTTTTTCTTGGCAAGTCAAGTTACATCCCGTGATTTTTCACGGTCAACAACTAGATATATTAAAACGTGTCATATTCCAAAGCACTTAATAATGAATTATATTACATTACGATATGTTCTTCTATCAATCTTTATTTTCCAACAGGATAAAAGCCTTCGAAATTAAACAGACAGGATGGTTTAAGTTGAGGTTCTTCATCAATGGCCAAAAATTGTGAAATTTGACTGGACACTATCCAAAATAAAACTAATTTTCTAAAATAATATTGGAACCTTGGAGTTACAATGAATAGAGAGAAAGCTAATTATTTTTACCCAACCTATACAAACTTGCGATAAATCACTTTCTCCGGGTTTTTACGTCGTACACCATGAGAAAGAAAGAGACAACAAATATGATACTCCGCTTCTATGTACTGTCACAACGATCTTGGGCTCCTGGGTCACCGCGGGACTCCGCCCATATTTTTTATTATATCACTAAACTTGATACAACTAAATGGTTTTTTAGGTTATATGCTATATTTTGTTGATAAAAATACTGTGAAAAAGTGGTTATACGACTAAACAAAAACATTATGTCGATATGTGATATGAATGGATGTATAAATATCCTAGCATTAGTCTTAGCCACGCCCAGGTCCGCCGAGTCCGGTAAAAATCACCAAAAACTGACTACACTCCAAGGGGATGGGTACCACTCTATATACTCTGAGATTGGAACGTTTATTCTAACAAAAAAGCTAAAACTTCTTGTAGTTGAAACAAAATACTAATTTGTCAAATGAAACTATATGTAGAAAACTTTTTGAAAAAATGATTTTCAATAGTTTGAAACAATCTTGACAGTTTCCATTATTTAAAAACTTAAATTAATTTCGCATTTAATTTGTCAGCCTAGATTTTTTTGTTGGCACTTAGCGCCTAAATTAATACAAGTATTCGTTTATTATGACTTAAATAGAAAAGACGCAAAAAAAGATTGCGTCGCGTTGTGTATTTTCTTTTTTTAGTTTATCTTTAGGATTGATAATATTTTTTCAATAATTAATGTATTTTTTCATAGTAAAAATAAACTTTCAAATAATGGCGTGCAATATAATATTGTCGCCAGAAAGGCAAAAGGGCTCTTACTCTGACTCTCGTTTGATTTTGAAGACTATTGTGGCCTTTTAGCTATCTCAAAGCGGATTTTAGCAATTCATAACTTAAAGCATTACTTATAATAAGGGTGGTTTCATACATTAATATTTAACTTTAAAACATTGCAGAGAGCTGGAGAACGTATAATGGTTCCAGATACACGCGTCGTACTAAAAAGAGAGGGAAGCTACAAGTGAGTTATCAACGGTAGGTAACTGTGTAAGTGGTTTCTTCGATTGTAATACATTGAACTCTGAAGATATTGAAAGAAGGGTGAATGTAGGAAACTCCATTAATGGAGGACTGAACGCTGTTGGCGCAAATAAGAAATTGTCCAAAGAAACGAAGCTGGCAGTCTACAAAGGGGTGCTTATACCAACCCTAATGTATGGAAGTGTGGCATGGAACTGGCGGAGGAAGGATGAAAGTAGACTGAATGCTGTAAAAATGAGATCCCTGAGACGTATGTGCGGTAAAACCATGTATGACCGTGTTAAAAATGTGGGTATCCGGAAAGAATGCAAGGCTGATGTAAGCGTAATGAATAGGATCAAGAAAGGGACGCTTAGATGGTTTGGGCATGTAGAGCGAATGAACGAAAAAAGGAGTGTGAAAATAATATATGACACGAAATTAAATGGAAAAAGAAGTCGAGGATGCCCGAGAAAGACATGGCACGATCAAGTAAATGAAATACTTGAATCGGGTCATGTAAAGAGACAGAATAATAGTCAGAGTATGTATGGACGATGGTTGAATGTGAATGAAGCAAGGAGTGTGTGCCAAGATAGAATTGTATGGCGGTCTGTCCTCTCTGGCTACCCCTGCGGGGAAACGGCGCGATGTTTAGTTAGTTGAACATAGAATCTATGGAAGCTTAATCGATGCCGATTCGAAATAAAACTACTGTCGACGATTTAAATTTCGACTGCTAGGAGCAAGGCAGTCCAGTGAAATTGACCATCTGTTCAAAAAGGAATTTCGTTATTTGAAAATATTCGATCATTTTCACCAGAAGCCAGAAAAATTTGAGCTCACTTCGGGCACACGAATACGTCCATATGACGCCTATATCGGTGTGTCTCCTCAGTGTTTCAAGCGCAGACAGCCAGCTTCGTCGTTTGGAAATCAAAGCAAATACGAGATGCAGAACGAAAGACTCTCGACAGACGGACCAATAAATTTGATTATTTGTCCAAGAAAGAGTTTCTGTATTTGAAAATGTTTAATACAGTGTGCCTTGCAGAAATGACATCGTTGATAAAATGGAAGAGGCAAGTCACGTCTGCGATTTAAAACAATACAGACAAATCAGTTTTTGTGATGGAATTATTGCATTTTATGACGTTACAAATATACAGACACGTTGTAGCGCAAGCAAAAACCACGCTAGTTGGTGTGCTCGGTGCTTAAGCCGATTTAGTACTAAACTGTCACGCGTCACTTGAGATCGTTTATTATATCAAATCAAATTTTAAAAAATAAGTGCCAACATGCCCTCGTGAGTGATGAGAAAGTGTTTCAATTACACTGCAAAGACTACTAAAAGCCAAGGAATAATTTTTCATTTGTAAGCACGCGCAAATTACTTAATTATTTTAGACAGCACAACTATCTCCATTTTTGATCAACATAATGACGTCTAAGTTTAAGTATGCGATGTGCCATCTCATTTTTACCCGAGCATTCAACGCTACTAGCTGAAGTACTGAACGCAGTCCGATCCTATATCTATTTCATTCACACACACATATTCTTTGAATGTCTATCTTTGTCGCACATGATATTTGAATGATGAATTTACTGGTAACGTAAGCGCGTTTGTTGCTTGCCACATTTTGTGTTAATATTATAACGTGTCTATATATTTGTAACGTCATTGGGTGCAACCGTATACGTAGAAGAGTTTAATAATTTACCCTACGGTCTCACAATTCCATTCTCTCACTGCTTTATTTAATTAATCAAACTGTGCGTGACCAGAAGCACTCCGACGGGTAGGGCCGGGTCTTAAGGGCTTTTGCCCGCCCGAGTTACTAAGTATTTGCAGTGCCAGATTAACTAAAGATAGAGCAGGCAATTTACCTAATGAAAAGAAGAATGAAATCCTTTTTCAAAAATACTCCAACCGTTTTATATTTCTTACAATTGCTATATTATAAATAATTCAACACTCGTCACACACCAACATTAAACTATCATTTAATTCCGACATACACCAGCGCAAAAAACGATCACAAATCAAATACATATATATTATCGTCATCTACTCGCACAACTAAATTTAGAATTAATTCCCTACACTACAACGCTTATACAATATACAACGCATTGCGTAATTAAAACTCATTTGCGAACAAAAAATATTAACAAAAGCACTCAAAGGATATTTTTTCAACAACTTTATAAAACAGTGATTATATCCTTTCTGTAAAACCTTCATCTGTGTGAATATCTTTCTTGGTGTAAAATTAATCTTTACTCTCATGAGTCTCTTTTTAATGTATTTACTCGATTGTTCCCTTTTATTTAGAAACCCCATTAAAAGTTTGTATTTAATTAACTAACTAACCATCACGCCGTTTCCCCACAGGGGTAGGAAGAGAGGATGGACCGCCGTACAACTCTGTCTTGGCACACACTTCTTGCTTCATTCACATTCATACATCGTCTCATACATACTCTTCTGTTATTCTGACTCCACGTGGCCCTACTAAAGTATTTGATTCACTTGATCGTGCCATGTTTTCCTCGGGCGTCCCCGACTTCTTCTTCGAAATTTGTATTTCTTTGTAAAAATATGATTCCTTTTTGTTTTATAATTTTATCATGAGCTTTTTTGTAACTGAACTATCAAAAATGTATTTTTTTACCAAACTATTAATTTTATAAAAATAAATTTATAAAAAAAGAAAGCATTTACAAAACTTCAAAAAATAGACCTACTCTGCTTTGATTAATCTGCCTCAGCGATTGCCAAAGTTTTCATAAGTTTTCGGTTATACTCGTAATTATAGTTTAAGTTAAGTAGATAGGTTCATCCAATTAATATTTTATAGTAATTGTAACACGCTTTGTAAATTTCAACCTGGAAGCATTTATCACTAAATTTCACAGAAAAAGGCAAAAAGTGTGAAACCTCACTGATTTGAAAGAAAACTGATGTTGCTAGTGTACATAAGTCATTTTGACTCTTAGATCTACAAACAGGACAATGAAATTGTTCATCGGACACACAACCGTCAATTTCATCTGAAGCCCTTTTTTCCTGTATAGTATGATCAGAAAAAAGGTAGTCTGTGAAGGTAGGTAGTATATTTAATCCGACTCTGAGTATTTTTTTCAATCCGGACGAAGCCCGTCTGTCTTTATTATCCTTTTCTGCTCTGCTGGGACAGCTCTTTGAAAACAGTGGATTAAGTGACATTAACTCATATCCAAAGAGTTAAATCTTTCCGCTCTAGTGAATTCAACTAACGTTTATGCGTAGACAAAGAATAGCAAGATAATCCTAACGGTAACCATTTCTGTTTGTGAGTTCGTACGACCTTACGTATGTCAACATATATTTTTTTTAATGGACGTTAATTTAAATGATTAAATTTTTTAAAATCTCTTCTAATCCCTACCTACCTAACTACTACCTAACTATAATTTATTTTAGCAGACATTATTGTTTATTTGAAATGGGTGGATTGAAGCAATTCTTGGCAAAGTCGGTTGCGTCACATGATTTTTTATGGGTAGTAATAATAGTAACGGATATTGAAAGAAGGGTGAATGCAGGAAACTCCATTAATGGAGGACTGAACGCTATTGGCGCAAATAAGAAATTGTCCAAAGAAGCGAAGAGCAGTCCACAATTGAGTGCTTATACCAACCCTGATGTATGACAGTGAGGCATGGAACTGGCAGAGGAAGGATGAAAGTAGACTGAATGCTGTGGAAATGAGATCAAATGCGATAAAACCATGTATGACCGAATTAAAAATGTGGATATCAGAAAAAAAATCAAGGTTGATGTGAGCGTATTGAATAGGATCAAGAAAGGGACGCTTAGATGGTTTCGGCATGTAGAGCAAATGAACAAAGAAAGGAGTGTGAAAAGAATATATGATGCGAAAGTGAATGGAAGAAGAAGTCGAGGACCCCCGAGAAAGACAAGGCACAATCAAGTAAATCAAATACTTGAATCGGACCATGTGCAGAGTCGGAAAAACAGAAGAGTATGTATGAAACGATGTATGAATGTGAATGAAGCAAGGAGTGTGTGCCAAGACAGAGTTATATGGCGGTCTGTCCTCTCTGCCTATCCCTGCGGGGAAACGGCGTGATGGTTAGTTAGTTGGCAATAATAATATTAAATTGCTAAGTAAATAACATGATTTTCTGAGTAGAAAATATTTTTAATTTCTTCACTACAAGTGTAAACATAGTACGCTTATCTCTGCCAACCCCTGCGGAGGAATATTTTATTGTCAAATAATTCAACTAATTCGTAGCACGCTTGAAAACTCTACTTTTTTTCACTCTAGAAATGTATGATAATATATTCCTTCCCATGTTTTATTTAACAAAAATAAACTGTCGACATCTTAACGATAGGTTTTATACTGTATTAAAAAAGGCACAATATGTTGAAACCCTTATCGCAAGTGGTCGCGAACACCGCCATATTGAATCGGCGAAAAACCCAACATTTCCAGCGAGTCGGTCCATACCAGCGCGCAACAGGTATACCAGACTTGCACCAAATCGACGTTGTAAAGGCAAAAAGGCCTAAGCGACACTTTGGTACAAAAAAAAAGTTAGATACGCAGTTTTGATCAGTTTCTTTTTCTGCGTCGAATGCTCTGACTCTCGTTTGATTCTGAACACTTTTGTGGCCCTTCAGCCATCTAAAATATGTTTTTGTTTTTTGTTTTTGTTTTACGTGAATATAGCACAAGAGTCCCAACTGCTCCCAACCGTCTAGAGCCAGTGAGACTATGGCATCTCCAATAGGGGTATATTTTCAGGCTGAAAGTAGTGTGGAGGGGAAGGAGATGAGGAAGGGGAAGGTTGGAAAGTACCTAGCTATTCAGATCTGGTCACCAAACACGGCTAAAGCCATTCCAAGCAACGTTTCAATTCTGAATGGTGGTCTTTCGCCAGGGCGATACTTAGAATATCTACCACTCTGGAAGGTGCCGCAAATATACCATATTATATTTTATATCAATTGAATGTGTTATGACACATGGTAATTAAATAAAATTCATTGCGCACGCCGGATTTAACCCGCGACCTCTGGATTCGTAGTCGAGCGTCTTACCACTCGACCATGCTGGCCGTCAAATTTATGATTTTGGAGAAGGCTTGACTCAAGCGACACAAGTTTGGGACTTTTTTGACTTTTTGTTATTTCAGGTAACTCAGTGATAGCATTGAATCAACTTTTTTTCAAAATCCAACCAGGCACTGAAGACTAATGAATTTTATTGTAAAACAAAAAATATATATAAAAAGTGTTCTGGTGTAAATTTCCCGAAATGGCGCTTCAGCCTTTTTGCCTTTCCGGCGTCGATATAAAATGCACTACTGGAGAAAAGCGGGCGAAGCACGCGGCGCTTGAAGCGAACCAGCGCCGGCGGTACATTTTCATGCTCCGTTTCCGAAGCTTTATCAAGTTCAGTTTGGCGAAAAGTCTGGAAGTACAAAGGCATTGCAATATAAAGCGACTTCGAGAATACATGCAGCTGTAAAATGAACACAGTGTAAACCTTGCTTCAACCCCTTACTACCGCTGTATATTTTTATACCGTAGATGTGACGTTCAGTACAAGAGTGGTTTAAGCCTGATTCACACCAACGTCCGGTTCCGCTCAGTGCCGATATTGTTCCGCAAGAAAACTTATTGAAATGGTATGAATATCGAAAACATGTGCCAAGACAATTGTGTGGCAGTATGTCCTTCTGCCCACCCTTGTGATATTTAACTATTTAATTAATAATTACAGGCGTAAAAAAATACTAACATCGCAGATTTTTTTTTATCAAAAACCATTTTTTTATCACTAAATAATATTTTTATTAATTATTAATGATTAAAAAAATTATTTTGTGATAAAAAAATGGTTTAAAAAAAAAAAATCTGCGTTTAAGTATTTTTACACTTCAAAATAATTATTTAAGTAGTTAAATATCACAAGGGTGGGCAGAAGGATATACCGCCACACAAATTTGTCTTGGCACATACTCCTGGATTGATATTCATACCATATCAATAAGTTTTCTTGCGGAACAATATCGACACTGAGCGGAACCGGACGTTGGTGTGACTCAGGCTTTACACCAGTGCTCCGCAACCGGCGTGCTGTGGCAAACTGGTGTGCCGTGAGCCGGATACAGGTGTGCCGCGGTTAAATTCAGTGCATTTGACATTTTACGATCTATGTATTTGACCGGTCGGTAGCTGAGTGGAGAACGCGTCGGATTCCCACCCGGGCGTCGTGCGTTCAATTCCTCTGCTGGCTAAGTCCTCCATCATTGCACAAGCAACATCTTCCGCTTTTTATGATGGCAGTAGGAGTTTTTCAAATATTGTCAGGTTATTCGTAACCCGGGAATGTTATTCTTACTTAAAAAAAAGAAAAAAAAAACAATTTAATACACAATGACAAATTATTTTTCATAATATTGTTAACTAACTAACTAACAAACCATCACGCCGTTTCCCCGCAGGGGTAGGCAAAGAGGACGGACTGCCATACAACTCTGTCTTGGAACACACTTCTTGCTTCATTTACATTCATACATCGTCTCATACATACTCTTCACATGACCCGATTCAAGTATTTGATTTACTTGATCGTGCCATGTCTTTTTCGGGCATCCTCGACTTTTTCTTCTATAATATTGTTTATTTTTCAAAATGTAGTATAGAATAATCATTATGACTAAATCGTTTTGCCAACTGTTGAAAACTTCGCAGTGTGCTTTTTAGACACCATGGCCGCACCTAATTAGTCATAGACAAAGAAAAATAACCCTTATTTGGACGCGTTACCCTCGAATATCCTCGCATTTCCGACGAAGCAATCTTAACACTACTTCCATTTTCATTGACATATTTATGTGAGCAAAGTTTTTCAACGACCAAGAGCTTCGGGTTGCGCTGTCAAAAATCTAGCCGAATAGAAAACTTTTGTGTTCATTGAAACAAGCGCAGGTATCACATCGATTAATTATTATTTTATAATAATAATTAATATTGCGTAAAAATAAATGTGTTATAGTTTTATGTATGTATACTTTTCAAATAAAAAACAAAAATTTATTGTGAAGTTTGTGTATCAATTTAATACCTATATATTTTAGCTTTTGGTGTGCCGCGGAATTCTATCAAGAATTTTGGTATGTCGTAGGTGAGAAAAGGTTGCGGAGCACTGGTTTACACCATGCCTCTGCTGTATATCATTGTTTAAGAACATTTCAGAAAGCCTTAGATTGAATTTTATCCATATGTATCACTTTTTACCATTTTTTTTAATTTTTATATTTATGAAGAAAGATATCGTTAAATATACTCACAAGAATATATTATATTTCCGTTAGTATTTATATACTGACGAAAAGGCTGATAAGGATATTGATAGAAGGGTGAATGCAGGAAACTCCATTAATGGAGGACTGAACGCTATTGGCGCAAATAAGAAATTGTCCAAAGAAGCGAAGCTAGCAGTCCACAATGGAGTGCTTATACCAACCCTGATGTATGACAGTGAGGCGCGGAGCTGGCAGAGGAAGGAAGAAAGTAGACTGAATGCTGTAGAAATGAGCTCACTGAGACGTATGTGCGGTAAAACCATGTATGACCGTATTAAAAATGTGGATATCCGGAAAGAATGCAAGGCTGATGTGAGCGTAATGAATAAGATCAAGAAAGGGACGCTCAGATGGTTTGGGCATGTAGAGCGAAGGAACGAAAAAAAAGTGTGAAAAGAATATATGATGCGAAAGTGAATGGAAGGAGAAGTCGAGGATGCCTGAGAAAGACATGGCACGATCAAGTAAATCAAATACTTGAATCGGGCCATGTTAAGAGGTAGAATAACAGAAGAGTATGTAAGAGACGATGTATGAATGTGAATGAAGCAAGGAGTGTGTGCCAAGATATGGTTATATGGTGGTATAGCCGTGTTTGGTGGCCAGATCTGAATAGCCAGGAACTTTCCAACCTATTCCAACTTTCTTCCCCATCTCCTTCAACCTCACAACATACCCTAATCGGGGATACCGTAGTCTCACTGGCTTCAGCTGGTTGGGAGCAGTTAGGACTCTTATGCGGTATTTACTATAAAAACATATTTGAAAATCAAATACTGGAGTCTTCAGAAAAATGTTTAGAGCATCTACCACTGTGAAAAGTGCCGCAAATATACTCTTATTATTAGGGTTTTTTATCCAGTAAAGAACTTTTCCCTAAGAAAACACTAATGTAAAAATAAACTCAGTCAAGTAAATAAAACCATCAGATGGTGATAGTAATAAGGCCTAATGAGCCGCAGTACTAGTTAGATAGACATTATGAGGGGTATTTGTATAAGCCCCAGCTAGTTAGCAGAGGATTACGAAAGAATCCATAAAATTTAAAAAAATAAAATAAAATACTCTTATTATTTTATGTGAATTGAATGATTAACTCAATCCTATCATGTCTTCCTCGGGCGTCTCCGGCTTCTTCCGCCATTCACTTCACTTTACATATTCTCCTTGCTCGCCTGTAAAAAGTGACAATTACGTTTAAATGTACCTCCAGTCCTTCGCAGGAGTATTCTCCTGTCTGGCGACTGTCGGAAGCGTAATTTGGTCAATTATCGTAACTCATAGATGATGGTACGCTTCGTGCTTAACCACTTGTACGTTCTAAACAATCACCGCGGCACGCGACTTCTCGTAGTTTGAGAGTGTCTTGAGTGATTCTTGAACAGTCTCACTCATGAAAACAAGTGATTAAATATTAATCATTTCCTTTGAGGGTTCGCACGGCCGTACGACCGCACGAGGCACTTTTCAATTTCGTATTTGAAATTATTAAATATTAAAAGGAACCTTTACAGTTTTTGTTACAGTGAATACCGCACTAGAGTCCAAACTGCTCCAAACCGTCTAGAGCCAGTGAGATTATGGCATTCCTAGTTGGGGTGTGTTGTAAGGTTGAAGGTAGTGGGGAGGGAAAGGAGGTGGGCAAGAGTAAGTTTGGAAAGTTCCTGGCTATTCAGATCTGGTCACCACACACGGCAGAAGGCATTTCAAGCAACGTTTCGATTCTGAATGGTGGTCTTTCACCAGGGCGATACTTAGAGTATCTACCACTCTGGAACGTGCCGCAAATAGACTATATATTATTTTTTAAGTATCAAATGTGTTTTTTTTAATTTAAAAGTAAGACAAACATTCCCGGGTTACGAATAACCTGACAATATTTGAAAAACTCCTACTGCCATCATAAAAAGTGGAAGATGTTGCTTGTGCAATGATGGAGGGCCAACAGAGGAATTGAACGCACCACGCCCGGGTGGGAATCAGACGCGCTCTTCACTCAGCTACCGACCGGTCAATATATAATATATACATAATATATAATACATATATTATATATATATATATATATATATATATATATATATATATATATATATATATATATATATATATATATATATATATATATATATATACATATATATATATATATATATATATATATATATATATATATATATATTTATATATTTATATATATATATTTATATAACATATATAAAATATAATATATAACATATATATAAAATATATTATATATATATATGTAGATATTATATGTATATATATATATATATATATATATATATTATATATTTACCGGGAGTCTAAATATGTGTCATATATATATATATATAATATATGTATTTATGAAATTATATTTTAATTATGTCTTTCCACAAAGTGAGTGCTTCATGTCAAAGAAATAATATTTACTAGCGCACGTCGGGTTTGAACCCGCCGCCACTGGATTCGTAGTCGAGCGACTAACCACTCGACCACGGAGGCCGTCAAAGTGTGAGAACTTATCGGTGTTTGTTTAGGATTTAGAATTGCCGTAGATTTTCCGGATAGAGCCATTCATTTCATGCCCCAATCGGGGTTGCCATAGTCCCACTGGCTCTAGACGGTTAGGAGTGGTTGGGACTCTTGTGCGGTATTCACTATGAAAAATATAATAAAAAATCAGACCTGACAAACGAACATACTGCGTTCGGAATGTCAAATTGACCATCATGTTTACCATAGTATCGCGTTTGGTTGATGTTATTCGCCCGATAAAATCTATCAATAAAACTCTTAATTTCCAACGGAATAAAGCGACCAAACGACGTGACATTAGAATGATTTCTTGCGTGCTTTATTTTATGAAAATAATAATGAAGTACATAAACATGATTGTAATATATATTCGTAGAAAAAGCAATCACTTTGTGGTTTGACATATATTTATATATATATATATATATATATATATATATATATATCACATCACAGGTGGAGAATATCCCTCAATCCGCCGTAAAAGTTATTTTCTTTATTTCATTATAATGCTCTTATATTATTTTCATTTTATGTTATCTTCATTGTTTTAAGTTTCTGATATGTATTTTTACTTATATGGCAGACAGAGTATTGCACCCACCGCTCTGTTCCGCTGAAATAAAAACCTATTATTATTTATTATTATTATTAAAAATAAAAACCTATTATTATTTATTAAATTGTAAAAGCGACCACAATGCAAGCACGTGGGAATTAAACCGGTGTATAACGACGTAAAAGGCTGATAAGAACATTGGAAGAAGGGTGAATGCAGGAAACTCTATCAACAAACAACTCAATGCAGTAGTCGCAAGTGAATAGCTGTCAAAAGAAGCGAGGCTAGCAGTCCACGGTGGGGACTGATACCAACCCCGATGTATGGCAGTGAGGCATTGAACTGGTAGAGGGAGGATGAAAATAGTTTGAATGGTTTTGAAGTAAGATTACAAAGGCGTATGTGTGAAAAAAAAAGTTTGACCTATTACAAATGTGGAGATTTGGAAATAACGCGAAGCTGGTGTAAACGTAACGAATAGGGTTGAGAGAAGAACTCTTAGATAGTGTCGACATTGTAGAGCGAACGAATGGTGAAAGTAGTGCAAGCAAAATATATTACGCGAAATTGAATGGTAGAAGAAGTCGTGGACGCCTGAGGAAGGCAATCAAATACTCGAGTCGGGCCATTTCAAGAGTCAGAATAACAGAATATTATGAAAGGAGTGTGTGCTAAGTCGGGGTTGCATGGCGGTCCATCATATCTGCCTGCCCCATCAGTTTCAGTATTTTGATCAATCTACCACCAAAAATCTCAACCCCCATGCGCTAACTTACTCACTTACTTGGATTCCGCAATATAACACAGACGATAATGATGGAGGAATGCGAAGTATGCATTCGACCGGTATTTAAATTGAATGTGCTCATAAAACCACCGTCATTTATCCCTTAGGCAACAACGCACGGCCTGGAGGCACCGCTAATGCTTGACCTACTCTACAGGGTCAACAGCTGGGCTTAGGAATAACCTAGCTACCTTAACGACCTGGGTTTCCACCAATACTTCACTCATTCAATGACAAACTAGAGCAGCTTTATAAAATGCCCGACCCTAAAAAAATACATATCTCTTATATAAAAACACGATATTATATAAATATGTATCATAATTCTAAAATAATTCTTTTAACTCCACTATTATTATACTACTTTAATAGCATTTTTTGTTTTTTTCTTTAGGTAATGTATTCACTATTAATAATTGTAGGATTGTTACGATGTAAAATGTGTGCATGTTTGTATTGTATCCACTGTCATTAATTATAGGATTTAGTATCTTGCAACTTTACCTACTGTCGATTTATTTTATATGGTATCAAGAGAGTTTTACGGTCAGTATCTGTTGTATAATTTAGCATTGTGTAACAAATATCAACATATTTTATATTATTCTACTTGTACTCACTGTTACCTAACACATCAGAACAGGTTCTAATGAGCTAGTGAGCAGGTAATGTAAAAAAATTATGATAAAAAATAAATAAAATATTATGATAAAAATTTATTCACAGTTGACACAGGGAAAAGAACAAACATTCCCTGGCATTGAAATCTGGTCACCAAACACGGCTAAAGTCATTTAAAGCAACGTTTCGATTCTGAATGGTGGACTTTCACCAGGGCTATACTTGGAGTATCTACCACTCTGAAACGTGTCGCAAATATACTGCGTATGGTTTTTTTATTTATTAAATGAGAAATAAAGCATTGATTAAATTAACTTTATGTGAAATGAGAAAAAATTGTATGTAAACAAATTTATATTTTTTAGGTACTATTTAACCTAACTTTTAACCCCATATATATCTAATAAACAACCCATAATCATAAGTGCAAAATATCATTTGGACTCTTAAACAGCTGTCACAATATGGCAAAAGGGCTGAAACGCCATTTTTAAGTAGTTTACACCAGAGCACTTCAATTTTTTTGTTTTGTTTTACAATAAAATCCATAAGTCTTCAGTGCCTGGTTAAATTTAAAAAAAAAGATAACTTTATGCTCTCACTGAGTTACCTAGAGTGACAATAAGCTAAAAAAAGTCCCAAACCTTGTGTCGCTTGAGTCAAGCCTTCTCCCAAATTGTAATTATATTTTCAAAAAAGTTTTCAGAATCAAACGAGAGTCAGAGCATTCGATGCAGAAAATAAAACTGATCAAAACTGCATATTCAACTAATTTTTGACCAAAGTGTCGGTAAAACCCTTTTGCCTTTCGAGCCACGACACAAATATATTTATTATGGAGATGAAAGTACGTAGGTTTACTTGAATATTTCTTTGTAAATCTCAAGATTCCTATCAAAATGATGGAATATTTCCAATAGAATAGTGCATTGAAAATGTTCGGATGTAAATCACGTTATTGCAAATATATATGAACAAATGACGTATTGTAAAATCCAAATTTTGTCTGGAAGGAGGTCACGAATACTTCCATATGTTATAGTATCAGAGCAATAATAGTATTTATTGCTAGAGTAAAAAATAAGTGCTATCCGGACAAGAAATTTGAAAATCGTGCAGAGATTTTATAATGAAACAGAAACGTAATGTATTTAATGCCGCACATAAAAAAATCTGTTTATCTTTGCAGCAGCTTATTGTGTTTTTTTGTAGTTTCTTTATGTGACTCAATGACAATTGGTGAAAGCAGAGTTACAGTTAAAAAAGAGTTGGTGATTTTTTGATAAAAATAGAAAATATATTTTTTGGTTGAAAATGAGTCAACTTCTGTGTTATTTTTTTTTACCCTCTCTTCTTGCAAGCACTTTCCCCAAAAATATTTTTACGTGAATGTGTTTTTGAGTGGTAGATACTCTCAGTATCGCCCTCGTGACAGACCACCATTCAGAATCGAAACGTTGCTTGAAATGACAATAGCTATGTTCAGTGACCGGATCTGAATAGCCAGGTACCAATCTTCCCATCTTTTTACCGTTTCCCTTTCCTTCAGCCTCACAACATACTGGGGTTCCAACAATTCTACTGGCTCCAGACGGTTAGGAGCGGTATTCACTATTAAATATGTATATAAATATATATATATATATATATATATATATATATATATATATATAAATATATATATATATATTTATATAAATATTTAATAGTGAATACCGCTCCTAACATCTCTCTATATATATACTAGTAAAATAAATAAAAATGTGTAATCTCGTATATTTTTTATACAAGTGTATACAAAATTCGGTGAAGTATCTTTACATGACAAAACGCTAAATGTATTCTTATAATTTTAAAATTATCATGTTTTTAACATTGATTGGCCATTTTGGGGCTTATTTAGGATTATACTACTTAAGTTGTTAAAATTAAAACAAATGTATAATTTTATTTTTAAGGTTTCTGCAAACTGCCAGAAAACCGTGTTTTTTATAGTCTCAACTGCTCCCAACCGGCTGGAGCCAGTGGGACTATGGCATCTCTAATTGGGGTATGTTGTGAGGCAAAACGACGGCTTCTACAAATATCTTTAATTGTGGAGTTAATTAAACCAGTATATATGTACATACATAATTACGTAGCAACGCTATGAATAAAATATCATAATAAACTCCATCACTCGTCTTTATCAGAAGAACCTCTCCAACTGACAATAAACTACCGCAGTCGGCAGGCTTCTCGACAATTCCCGTACTTAAAACCGCACATTCTCACCGCGGTTGGTAGGGCCGTACAGCGCTACGCGAGCCGAGATCGGGGGAGACTTTACGGGCCTTACGCGCTTCGCGGGACATTCTCAAGGGCAACGGGGTCGCCGGGCGCGGGGGCGCGCGGGGGCGGGGAACCAAACTTTCCTCCGAAAACACAGAGGTCAGTTGAAAGGCACGCAGTCGGCCAAACTTGCCCGATAAACTTTATACTCGACATTCCCGGGGAACGTGACCGGCGACATGTAATATAGGATTTAGGATACCGAATTAGAGTGTAAACATTTTTATTTTTGGCACATATTACATATTATAATGTAGATACAACATTTAAAAAAAAAAAACCACACACACACTTTTTTTTGAAAATGAGGCGAGAAAGTAAACACGCAAACGAATGTCTGAATAAAATAAGTTTATTTTAAAAAGCACTTCAAATTAAAAGTGTTTAATAAAAAAACGGTTTTTTCAAACATCTTTTTCATCAATATCACTTTCCGGGACCCATATGTTATGTTGGGCCGCAAGCATTTTATTTATAAAACATTAATTTATGTTCCCACTCGAAGTGAAACGCAACGACGCTTTTAGCTTCAGATATAATATCTTTTTTTGTAATTTTCTTATTTCGTTTCAACATACTAAAACCCACCTTTTTTGCGTTTTCACAAATAAATCGCTTTAAACATGAACCTTCGCAGAATAATAATATAATACATAAAATTTAAAAATAAGAAAGAAACCTTTGAACATAAATACATAAAGAAGAAGAAAACATTTAAATTTAAATAAATTAAGTCAGGTTATAAAAGTGCCGGTTAAAATGTTGATACATGGATTAGCATGTTTACTAGCGGTCCAACAAATAAGCGAAAGGTTTTTCTATTATTTTTTTTAAAGGCAAAAAAGCAACGAAGTGTCATTTTGATGAAGCGATGAGAATTGTTAGACAGATAGGTCGAGCAATTAAGACTTACCTTAAGTCGGGAGTCGGTCAGCGACAGCGGGGGGGCGCGTGCGGCGGCGAGAGCGCGAGAGGCGGTAGGTCGGCCGGAGGATCGCGGCGGAGTGACGGTGGGTGGCGCGCAAGGTGACCGGGGGGGGGCGGCGCTCCTGCGCACTGCGGCGCCCGCGACGACGCCCAAGCAAGCCCGGAACAGTCGGAAAAGCGTCCGAAAGTTTGTTTTGGTGGAAAACAAAATCGTTTTCGGTACTTTTATGTTCTCCGCAATGGAAGCAGACAAATAACAATAGCACATATATGCTGCTATCGTAAATTAATGTATGAAAAAATCTTAAAAATATGTTTTTGTACAAAAAACGTGTAGTTTTAGAAGCTGAATTAAACACACAGACTTGCTTATGCATTTATCACGGTCTCCGGGGTCGAGTGGTTAAGACGCTCGACTACGAATCTAGAAGTCACGAGTTAAAATTCCGGCGTACGCAAATTTATTTGATTGATACTCTAAGTATCGCTCTGGTGAAAGACCACCATTCAGAATCGTAAAGTTGCTTGAAATGGCTTTAGCCGTGCTTTGTAGCCAGATCTGAAAAGCCACATACTTTCCGACCTTCCTCTACACCATCTCCTTCCCCGTCACAATATTTTCAAACTCACAACATACCTTAATCGGGGAATCCAAAGCTCCACGTCTTTTGTAAGGGAGCAGTTGGGACTCTTGATATAAAAAAACGAAATGTGTTAAAATTCCCTAAATAATTCAAATAACCAACTTACTCGTACTGCTGAGGTAAGCAGTATAGAATTTCATACCCTTACATATCGCTGTGCTAGTTCAATATTGTAACAAGTAAAAAAAAAAGTTTTTTGACTTATGGGTGTCTTTTGATTCCTTATGTTATAAGAAATCAGAAAATACCAATAACTTTTTTTTTTAATGTCTTGTTATAGTATTGAACTAGAACAGCGATATGTCAACTCACAATAATGTTTTTTTTTACTAATGGCATAGTTCGGAAACCTTTTTAAATTCGCTATTATAAAAATAAATACTAAAAATTCTCATTTATTCGATGAACTAAAAACTGCAAAAAAGTTACCATTTAAAAAAAAAATAATCCAAAGATAGCCCGTGAAATTACTAAAGAGTGGCAAAAAAACTTTTTCATTTTGAAATGTGGCGACTACCTAAGAAAATCTTTATATTTTATTATCTTTATTTAACCTCTGGAATGCCGGATTCCCGCAAGGTACAATTTACGTCGTACCTTGCTAACTGTAATTTTTTGTGTTTTCCAAAATTATATTTTTTTCAATTACGCTATCTTCTTAGATAATATGCTTGTGTATTTTTTCAAATTATGGTAATGGCATAAGTGGTTTTTCTAAAATAGCTACTTACATTCGGAGAATTGGTTTTTTTCCTTTGGTAAAAAAAAATTATTGAGAAATGTGAAGATTTTTCTGTTGTTTTGTTGTATTTTTGTGTAGCTGAATAAATATCCTTAAAAAAAAAATAATTGCATGAGGTTTACCTGTAAATACAAACAGTAATGTCACTTTGAAAATCATTTTTTTCTGCGGCACTGACGTAAGTAAATAGTAAATATTTATTACTCGACTTGTACCAAACTTAACGCAACGTAAAACATCTCTATTAATAGATTATTATGTCGAAAAGCGATTACGGTTTATTTAAATATGCTAACAACTGGTTTCAAAGGATAAAAACTCCGGAAAAGATAATGATGAATGCCCAGTATCTATTGGCACCTCCGGCAAACTAGAGGTTGGTTTTTAATAAGTCACACAAATTCGATAAATCCAATTCATTGAGAAGATAATGATGAATGCTCGGTGACTATTGGCACCTCCGGCACACTAGAGGTTAATCGTAAGTCTCACAAATTCGATAAATCCAATTCATTGAAAAGATAATGATAAATTCCCGGTGACTATCGGCACCTCCGGCACACTTGGGTTAATCGTTAATAAGTCTCACAGGTACGATAAATAAATTCCGTTGAGAAGATAATTATAAATGCCCGGCGACTATTGGCACCTACGGCACACTTGAGGTTAATCGTTTGCTGACTGCCGTACAATATCCATAAAAAAATAATTATTTGAATTCTTCCGTAGGAACACAAAAAAAATTACATGCCAAAGAATTTTCGCGGCATTTACAGAAGCGTACTATTGCCGTCTCCGGATTTCATTAAATTTACGGGAAGAAAGCAATTCTAAGAATGCAATATACTCAAAAGATGGAACTTTCAAGTCGTCTTTATGAAAATTTGATTGCAAATCTTGGATATGTCGAGGAATGTGCACTGAACTGGAACACATTTGGAATTCTAACAACAGACAAAGTACCGTCAAAGAAAACAACTCCAGATAGCATTTTTCAGTAAGAATATTCCTTTCAGCAACCTGTCAGTGATATGTTCGTTCGGTGATAAAAAATATTTCATATTACTTTTAAATATATTTGATGAAAATCTTTTAACATTTTTTTTCAACGTATCTTATTGAACAACTGTCCTTTTTTCTCAATTTTAAGCTATTTTCAACAACAACAAAACCTAACATAAATTCGTTCATTAAACAAAATGTTTAACTCAGTTTTAATATAAACAAAATTTGAGATATAAATGATAAATATAGGCACGCAAATATATTGAGTTTTTCAATGCAAGTTTTTCGCCATAACGACCTTAAGCCGCGCGTTATATTTAAACCTCGTTCATTAGTAAGGGGGATTATATATACATGGCCTGTTCCAAAGAAAAGGTGAATTTTGAGTTTTCGCGGGCTGTGTACATTCGATTTTTTTTGTTACGATGGTACACGTATGTTTATAATATGTTATCATTATCAGCCATTTTTGATTAGTGGTTTGTTTTTGACAACTGGAAAGGTAAGTCACGTTTTTGTGTGTTCTTCGAATTTTTACTTTTGTAAAAAATGGATCAAAGAATAAAATCCATGATTTGTTTTTCCACAACTCCAGGACGCTCATCGTCATTAACATCTTCTCGGCCTTCTATAAAGCGCTTGTACCACTTATAAACACTTTTTTGAGACAAAGTAGACTCGCCGAATACCACAGTCAACATTTTAAGTGCGTCGGAGCACTTTATTCCATTTTTAACGATTATATTCTTTCATCCATTTTTTTCAAGAACGTGACTGACCTTTCCAGTTGTCAAAACAAAACCACTAATCCAAAATGGCTGATAATGCTAACATATGATAAACATATGTGTACCAACATAACAACAACAACAACAAAAAATCGATAATCGAATGTACACAGCCCGCGAAAATTCAAAATTCACCTTTTCTTTTGAACAGGCCTCGTACATGTAACAATAGGAATAATAATAATATTTTTTTAAAAACATCAAAAAACCTTTCGTAGAAGGCGTTTACATTAGTAGATAATTAGTGTAATCGTGAAATAATGTGATAATTATAATATTACAATATTACAGTGAAATTATCGGATCTGTCTGCAACATTTTCAGATCGAAACGTGACATAAAATCACTTTTAATGGTGTAATATTGTGCTCTCACTCAAAGCAAGTAATTTAAATCACTGTCGCTTACACGCAATAGACCGTGCAACAATTTGCGCGATTAACTCGGCCATTGCATCTGCGGGCGCCCAAGTTGTGCGGAGTGCTACGCCAGGCAGTGCCGGGCTACGGCTACACGCTACACCTGCCCCTGTATTGCAGCGGTAGCCAGTAGCGGCAGGTGGCGGGCAGAGGTGGGCTGCCAGAAGTGGCGCGTGTTCTAGGAGAAGGTCGGAGCGAATGAGCGAAGAAAGGAGTGTGAAAAGAATATATGATGTAAAATTGAACGGAAGAAGTCCGGAACGCCTGAAGAAGACATGGCACGATCAAGTGAATCAAATCCTCGAATCGGCCAATGTGAAGACTCAGATTAACATAAGAGTAAATATGAGACGGTGTATGGATGTGAATGAAGCAAGTAGTGTGTGCCCAGACAGAGTTGTATGGCGGTCCATCCTCTCTGCCTACCCCTGCCGAGAAACGGTGTAATGGTTAGTTAGTTAGTTAGTTACATTAGTATGAAAAAAAAACCACATTAACATAATATTTAAGTTTTTAAAGAAATTTAATGAAATTATAAGATATATATTCTTTTTTTACCAAACAAAATTAAGACGCAAAAGCGAATTTATAACTATGTTAAAATTAACAAGAATTTCACTCAATGACGTTGTTAACTTTACGTAGGAATTGACGATCATTACGTGTTATATACAAACTATATTTTGAATACGTACATAATGAAGCTTTCTTCAAACGACAAACATTGCTGGATTACTGCTGTGTATGTAATTTAATATACACCATTTTCTTATGAAATACTAGAAGATATAAATACATGTTTTTTAAAAACTTAAAATTAACGTATTTTTAAATAAAAGCACAAAAAAAAAATTTAAATACAAGTTTTTTTTTTTAATTTTCCACGAGCGAGAATCAAACCCTAATAAAATTCTTGGAAGAAAACTATGTAGACCAGTGGTCTCCAACCTTAGATTATATAGATTGGTATCAATCCAAGGCAATGTAGTCAGTTTTTGATGATTTTTACCTGACTCGGCTGACCTGGGCGTGGCTAAGACTAAGGCTAGGGTATTTATACATCCATTCATATCACATATCGACATAAAGTTTTTGTTTATTCGGAAAACCACTTTTTCACAGTATTAATATCAACAAAAAATATAGCATCTAACCTAAAAAACCGTTTAGTTGTATCAAGTTTAGTGGCATAGTAAAAAAATGTAGGCGGAGTCCCGCGGTGACCCAGGAGCCCAAGATCATTGTGACAGTACATAGAAGCACAGAATTATATGTGTTGTCTCTTTCTCTCTCATGGTGTATGACGTAAAAGCCCGGAGAAAGTGATTTATCGCAAGTTTGTATAGGTTGGGTAAAAATAATTAGCTCTCTCTCCATACATTGTTTCTCCAAGTCTCCAACCCATGGGCCGCGGGCCGGTACCGGGCCGTGGACCAAATGGTACTGGGCCGCGCAAAACCTTTTTTTTTTTAATCTACATTCAATGTGTTCCCCGCACCCACTTCCCCCACCCTCAGGGGGCCGCGGTAAAATTATCAAACGTTGGAACCGCGGCGACAAAAAAGGTTGGGGACCACTGATGTAGACCATTATGCCACCAACAATTATTAGAACAGCGGCATAAATTCATTATATGTACTATAAATATGAATAATGTTTTTTTTTTTAAATACGTACTCACATCACATCACATCACATCCGACATGACATTGTTTTTCTTACATTCTTAATTTTTTTAACACTTTTCGTTAATTCTAATAAAAATGATATTTCTTCGAGTTGTTCTATTGTTCTTATTATGACTTTTGTTTACATTGTAATACACCCTCAATCACTTCATTAAAAAACGCCTTGAAATGTTAATTTTGTAATATTTTTTATAAATTATAATTTATTGAATTGAATGCGTACCTTACCTACATTATATAGGTACGTGCCAATATGCACAAAAATATTTTGGCGTGGTTTTGTGTTGTTTAAAAAAAACAACCTTAAGAAAACTATCAGTGATAATTTTTATTTTCAATTGACTTAATTGGACGTTTATACTAACGGTGTTTTGCTGAATGTGGTTATTATCACTGTCACAGTTTCGTAAGAAAAACAATCTGGCCAAGTACTGGATTCGAGTAAATAGATACCGACTACAACTGCACAGTTATATTCAGTGGTGCGTTGAACTAACAAAATAGCCTTTCCTTTATTATCCTCCTGCACTGATAGTTTATAGTATTATATCGGAAAACAGGATATCAAGGCGTGAGTGTTTTATTATTGGGGTACTAACTTTACTAGGAGTACTAACTATACCTTTAACCTTAGCGTAGATAGAGGGATAGATCCTCTAAGTATCGCCCTGGTGAAAGACCACCATTCAGAATCGAAACGTTGCTTGAAATGGCTTTAGCCGTGTTTGGTGGCCAGATCTGAATAGTCAGGTACTTCCCAACCTTCCTCTTCCCTATCTCCTTCCCTTCCCCACTACCTTCAGCCTCACAACATACCCTATTTCGGGATGCCATAGTCTCGCTGACTCTAGACGGTTGGGAGCAGTTTACTTGCGCACACCGGGCTTGAACCCGCGACCTCTCGATTCCTAGTCAAGCATTCACCACTCGACCATGGAGACCGTCATATACATATTAAGGATATTGATAGAAAGGTGAATGCAGGAAACTCCATTAATGGAGGACTGAACGCTATTGGCGCAAATAAGAAATTGTCCAAAGAAGCGAAGCTAGCAGTCCACAACGGAGTGCCTATACCAACCCTGATGTATGGTTGTGAGGCAACAGCGTTCAGTCCTCCATTAATGGAGTTTCTAGCATGCACCCTTTTTTCAATATCCCTATCAGCCTTTCCGTCTCTCGTAAAAGTACTTCCCGAAAGCACGAGATAATAACTGTTTCAGCTTCTAGCAGATTGTTCAAAATCGTATTTATTTCAAATGATTGTGTTTATCAATATTTTTAAGAGTAAAAATGTCAAAGGGCTTTTATTGTTCAAACTGATCATTTTTTCCTATTTTTCGAATGTAATTTCAAAAAAAAAAACTAAACGCTTTCATCAAACAAGTGTATTTGAGCACGGAAGCATGAGGCATTAATTCCGTCGCAGACACAAAGCGGGGGGCTAGGGGGGTTTGTACATCGACATCGAGTTACTATTACTATAGATGCTGATATTAGTGCACACCTACATACTCCGCGTAATCTGTTAGCAAAATACCTGTGGATTTTATAAAACGAAAAATACGTCCTTAGAGTTAGAATATATACGAGTATGGAGAGAGAGAGCTACACATTTTTACCCAACGTATACAAATTCACGATAAATCACTTTCTCCGGGTTTTCACGTCGTAAACCGTGAGAGAGAAAGAGACGAGACAAGTTGTCACATAACATCGCACCACTTTTAGGTATGTAAGCATGTTTTCCGTCACCCGCATAGAGTTGGTAGAGTAGTATCTTTCCAAGACAGTGAAGTCAGTTTTTGACTTGCTTTTGATGATTTTAAACCGACTCGGCGCACCTGGGCGGGGCTAAGACTAAGACTACGGTATTTATACATCCATTCATATCACATATCGTCATAATGTTTTTGTTTATTCGCAAAGCCACTTTTTCACAGTATTTTTATCAACAAAAATTAGAAAAAAATTAGTTGTGTCAAGTTTAGTGGCATAATAAAAAATGTAGGCGGAGTCCCGCCGTGAACCAGGAGCTTAAGATCATCCTTACAGTATATAGAAGCGGTCTATGAAAATTGTTGTCTCTTTCTCTCTCATGGTGTACGACGTAAAAACCCGGAGAAAGTGATTTATCGCAAGTTTGTGTAGGTTGGGTAAAAATAATTAGCTCTCCCTCCATATATTGTAACTTCAAGGTCTCCCGCGTCTCCGGCGACTACGTCCACCAAGCTTTGTTATGCGACATAACTTAACGGTTTTTGAGGTTATGACAATAACAATACTCTGAAAAAGTGGTAATACAAATAAACAAAACATGATGTCGACATGTGCTATGAATTGATGTAAAAGGGTGGGTTCATGTAAGCCCTAGCCACGTCTGAGTCAGGAAAAAATCAACAATCCTGACTGTACTGTTTCGCAAAGTTATCCCTCCTGGTATATTATTGCTGTGAAAATACGTCAGTGAAATTCGAGGTTTGATTGCGTGTTATTGCAAACAAATATATGTGAGCACCGCACAAGAATCCAGACTTCCCGAAGCCAATGGCGCTATGGCATCCCCAATTATGCAGTTAAGCTGAAGGTAGATGGAAGGAGAAGGAAACACTGAAGAGAAAGGTTAAGAATACCTAATTATTAAGATAGGATCGCCAAAAACGAATAAAGCCCTTTCAAGTAACGTTTCAATTCTGAATGGTGGTCTTTCACCAGGGCGATACTTAGAGTATCTACCACTCTGGAACGTGCCGCAAATATATTTTATATTATTTTACATGAATTGAATGTGTTACGACACATATTAAGTTTATAAAAGTTATTTTCGCACGCCGGGCCTAAACCCGCGATCCGTAGTCAAGCTTCTTACCACTAGACTACGGAGGTTGTCAAGTCGTTCTGGTATCCACTGAACTAAAATTCCCTAGAAGTGCGATATACCTACACCGATTTTCCGTTCACCTTGACACATTGACGGCCTCCGTGGTCGAGTGGTGAAGACGCTCGACTACGAATCCAGAGGTAACGGACTCAAATCCCGGCGTGCGTACATAAATCATATATATTATATTATGAGATCTTTGAGACGGATGTGCGGTAAAACCATGTATGACCGTATTACAAATGTGGATATCCGGAAAGAATGCAAGGCTGATATGAGCGTAATGGATAGGATCAAGAAAGGGACGCTTAGATGGTTTGGGCATGTAGAGAGAATGAACGAAGAAAGGAGTGTGAAAAGAATATATGATGCGAAAGTGAATGGAAGAAGAAGTCGAGGACGCCCGAGAAAGACATGGCACGATCAAGTAAATCAAATACTTGAATCGGGTCATGTGAAGAGTCAGAATAACAGAAGAGTATGTATGAATGTAAATAAAGCAAGGGGTGTGTGCCGAGACAGAGTTGTATGGCGGTCCGTCCTCTCTGCCTACCCCTGCGGGGAAACGGCGTGATGGTTAGTTAGTTAGTTGGTTATGTGAATAATTATAATAATAAGCTTATAGTGTAGGTATATATTATACATATCCTCTAAAGCTGATTTCATAGAGGCAAATTCATTTTACCGGAATCATCAAATGTAAATAATGCCAACATTATAAATATTTTTTAGTCATTCCATTCAAAGTGGAAACTCTGATATTAAAAATTGAGTCTTAACTCCAAAAATGGCTCTTAACGTCACTTTGTAGCATTCTAATATAAGCAATACTACGAATGAGGGGCTTAGAAGAAAAGGCAGCAATCAATAAAAACGATACTGGAACATTGTCAACTTTTGAATGAACACATGTCAACACATTTAAAACAATAATCTATAAATGCCTCAACACATTCACGAAAGAAAAGTGTAACACTTAATTGACTTTTCTAGAAATAAGTTACGATGAAAAAGATTGCTGCCTTTGCTTCTATACCCCTCAAATGGTTTATATATAAATTCTACATGGGTAGTTAGAATAAAGTCCGAGGTTTTCAGTGAATACAGTTTTTTAACTGTAATCCTTTAAATTCTATGAAAAACATACTTTTGTAAAATTTTTCACTTGATGATGCTTAGGCTAAGCGAAACCGGTCGGTCATAAAAATAAAAATGATATCTGTGATTCTGTACAAAGTTATTTTTTCATTTCATTAAATAAGTCAAACCACAACGTAATTGCTTTTTAGTTGAACTATTTAGTGGTTGAGAGCCGAGAGGTCGCTGGTTGAGATTCCGGCGTGCGCAAACACATTTTATTTAATTGGTATTTGTTATTTCACATTTAATTCATGTAATATAATATATAGTATATTTTCTGCACCAGATCTTTATTTATTTATTTTATATTTGCAAAAACAGTTTTACACCAAAACATTGCAAAAAAACACAAAAATGGTAATCATAATTACACAAAGATTAAAGTAAAAAGAAGTTTAAAAACAAAAAAAAATAGTTTTCAAGAAGTACATAATATAGTTAGAACTTAATAGCTAGTTCTTGCTGAAACTTGTTGTAGCTCGTGTGAAAAATATCCAAATTTCCTGCGAGGCAGTTAATTAACCTAGTTGGTTTTCCCAGGGGCATCACCATTGGTAAGTTAGTTCTGCACCTGGGAAGAAACAGAAGCCTGTGTTGGCGGCCACGCGTGAAATTATCAGGGACATAAAATCCAATCTCCATAGCTAGGTACTTTATAGCCCTCTCCTTCCCCATGTCATTCCCCACCCCACTACCTTCAGCCTCACAACATACTTAACTTAGAGATTCAACATTCCCACTGGCCCCAGACGCTTTGGAGCAGTTGGGACTCTTGTGCGATATTCAATATTAAAAATAAAATAAAAACTTTAGGTGTGAAAACTAATGAGGGCATTTTTAAACGTTTTACCAAAATTTCAGTTTGCATTTCAAAAATAATTTAAAAGAATACTCTTAAGAATCGTATTATGACGGCCTCCATGGTCGAGTGGTAAGACGCTCGACTACGAATCCAAAGGTCGCGGGTTCAAACCCGGCGTGCGCCAATAACTTGTATTTAATTAATATGTGTCATAACACATTTCATTCATATGAAGATAATAAGAAGTATATTTGTGGCAAGTTCCAGAGTGGTATCGCCTTGGGAAAGACCACCATTCAGAATCGAAACGTTGCTTGACATGGCTATAGCCGTGTTTGGTGACCAGATCTGAATAGCCAGGTACTTCCCAACCTTCCTCTTACCAATCTCCTTCCCCTCCCCACTACCTTCAGCCTCACAACATACCCTACTTTGGGATGCTATAGTCGCACTGGCTCTAGACGGTCGGGAGCAGTTGAGACTCTTGTGCGGTATATCAAACAGTGTTTATTTTTGGGTGCTGACCTTTAAAAAATATGAAATTCTGGCTGTACAAATACAAATCAAAAATGGTTGTGAAAAACTAGACACACCTCGCCAATGTGCGTAAAGTAGCGACTTTCGGTATCGAGTCCGCAACTGCCAAACGAAAGCTTAACCGTATCCCAACTTTCCCGAACCGCGCGCCGCAGGTATCGCGCATGGCTTCACTTTACAATTTTCATAATTTCGCTAATTGGAAATATTGGACATCGCTTCCGGTTAGCTGCCTTACCAAATGAATTAGCCTCCGTTGCCACACGTGACCAACACAGGGTCGGACAATGGGTACTTGATATTCTTTCAGTTTTGATCTGACTTTGTTTTTTCAGAATGTCTCTGACGAAAATAAGATTCCACAAACTTCGTTTTAACCTTGGAGTAACAATTTATGGAGAGAGAGCTAATTCTCTTTACCCAACCTATACAAATTTGGGATAAATCACTTTCTGCGGGTTTTTTACGCCGTACACCATGAGAAAGAAAGAGACAGCAAAATTTCCCAAATTATCATACCGCTTTAAAGTACTGTCAGGATGTTCTTCGTGTCCCGCGTCTCCGTTGACTCCGCCCACACGTTTTCACATGCGACATAAATGGACATAAGTCAACGGTTTTTTACGTTAGATGACATACTTTTTTTAAAAAACAATACTGTGAAAAAGTGGTTATACGATTAAACAAAAACATTATGTCGACATGTGCTATGAATCGATGTATAAATAACCTAGCCCTAGTCCTAGCCACGCCCAGGTCTAGCTGAGTCCGGCAAAACTCATCAAAACTGACTACAGCATTGCTCTCTCTTGTATATTATTGCTCTGAGGTTTTAACAATACTTTTATCGACATCAGGATTCGCTCAATCGTGAATGTGTCCAATTATTTTACTAAGCTTACACACTGACGGCCTCCATGGTCGAGTGGTAAGACGCTCGACTACGAATCCAAAGTTCGCGGTTTCAAATCCGGCGTGCGCAAATAACTTTTATTTAACATATGTGTTTTAACACATTTATTTCAAACTTTGACACGAAGTACTCACTTTGTGGTAAGACATAATTAAATTTGAAATGAAAGTAACTTTTTTTAACACCACTTTATTGGATACATACACCAAACGGTTTCGGCTCACCCTGAACCTTCTTCAGGATTGAATAAATATGTATTAAATACATATTTAAAATTAAAATTTAATTCAAATAAAATTATATGTAGTACTCGTATATTTTCTTCACGTTCCGGAGTTGTGATACTCTGAGTATCGCCTTAGTGAAAGACAACCATACAGAATCAAAACGTTGCTTGAAATGGCTTTAGCCGTGTTTGGCGACCCGATTTGAATAACCAGGTACTTCCCAACCTTCTTTTTCCATATCCTTTCCCTCCCCACTACCTTCAGCCTCACAGCATACCGCAGTTGGGGATGCCATAGCCTCACTGGCTCTAGATGGTTGGGAGCAGTTGGGACTCTTGTGCGGTATTCACTATAAAAAAAATAAAATAATGTAACATTTGTCGTTGCTGGAAAGGAAAAAGGGCTTAAGTGACACGTCGGTCAAAAATAAGTTAAATTTGCAGTTTTGATCAGTTTTTTTTTATTGCATCGAATGATCTGACTCTCGTTTGATTCTGAAGACTTTTTTAACCCTTCAGCCATCTAAAGTATATTTACCATTTGAGAGAAGGCTTGACTCAAGCGACACAAGTTTGGGACTTTTAAAAGCTTTTTGTCTCCTTTTTACCTTTTTTTCAAAATCCAACCAGGTAGAGAAAACTTATGAATTTTGTTGTAAAACAAAAAAAAAACTTTAAAGCTTTTCAAAATGGCGCTTCAGCCCTTTTGCCTTTCCGTTGACGATATTGTAATCCAATGTCTAGTTAGGAGTTACTCATTTTAGCCGAACGGTGGAGATTCAAGTTTTTGCCTTTAACAAATCTTTGTAAACCATATTATTCCTACATTGGGGATTTTTTTTTCCCGGAAGCTTTCCTATATTACATACATCCTTCGGGAATTCCATTAGACCCTCTGCATCGTCTAGATACCGCATTCCTTTACGCTTTACTGGGAAGGGGGACTCTTCCAAGGACGGAGTTATGAGAAGGGGGGCCTCGTGTAGGATTATATTACATCGGCAAACAACTTCCAAATATCTTAAGTTTGGCCGATACCGCAAAAACCATCACACAATCCATGCAAACTTTAGAGTATATAGAGTGATACCCATCCAAGGCAGTGTAGTCAGTTTTTGGTGATTTTTACCGGACCTGGGCGTGGCTAAGACTAATGCTAGTTTTGGTTTTTTCATATAACCACTTTTTCACAGTATTTTTATCAACAAAAATATAGCATATAACCTAAAAAACCGTTTATTGTGTCAAGTTTAGAGGCATAATAAAAAATGTGGGCGGAGTCCCGCAGTGACCCAGGAGCCCAAGATCATTGTGACAATACATAGAAGCGGGGTATTATATTTGTTGTCTCTTTCTCTCTCATGGTGTACGACGTAAAAACCCGGAGAAAGTGATTTATCGAAAGTTTGTATGGGTTGGGTAAAAATAATTAGCTCTCTATCCATACATTGTTACTCCAAGATGCATACGGTATGAAGTACTGAACAAATAGTCCGATAGAAGTGTGTATCGGCATGGCATGTCTGTCTACCCGAAGTAGGCCTAATTTTATCTTACTTTTGGGGAAATTGACCGAAAAAAATGTTTGACTTGACTTGCCTTGCCAAGAAAAATATTCATTACTTTAATCCACCCATTTCAAATATTAAAAAAATGTCTGCTAAAATACATTATTGGTAGGTACTTTATTAAGTAAGCAGAGATTGGATTTTTATTTTTATAATTTGATAATTAAATTTTCTACACATTTGTCCGTTCCAAATTTGTAGACTGCACATTAATACGTTTGTATGTACGTACATGAAAAAAAATGTTGAAAATTCATTTTCTTTTTGTCTTCTATGGGTTTTTTTTATTTGATAACAAAGAAATGCCGTGTTCGTTTTTTACATTAACTCCACAGGATGCCTTGAGGGAAATAATTTCCCTCAGGGCCTTTCTCATCTTTGGGGATGCTGTGTGGAGGGTCTTTCTGGAGAAAGGAGGGATTGAACCTGGGTCTTGAAGAGGCCCATGTTGAAAGATGTAGGAAATACAGAGCCCTGCAAATCGTTCCGGCTCATAAAAACGAGTCGTAAAAGCGAACGTTCTCCTGTAAAAAATATGTTTTATACGCCTCCTGGTTTCAATACACCCCGTCTCATTATCACATCATCGCACAGTATCAAAAATAATTATAATTTAAAATTTATATTTTTTAACAGCTTTGTAAGAAACAACTATTATGAAAAAGGGAATGTTGCTTTTTTATAAAGCTGTTGTTCAAAATATAATATATGTATTTTAGATTTGTAATTATTCTTATACTATGTGGTATGATAATCACAGGGTCATGTCGAAACTAATAAACGTATGTATGTTATAAAAAAATAGAAAGTGGAAAATTGACGTAAGTATATAAATTAATTATGTTTTCAATAAAAAATATTTCATCACAAGATAATAATTTCCAAAACATTGTTAATAATAATTGTATATTTCGTGTAACGTGGGGTCGCCACCCTTTTGTATTATCATTACAAGTCTTGTTTGCATCAGCTTAAGAAAAAAAGGGTGAATTAATTCGTTTGAGGTCTTTTGACCTACATAGACAAATAATTAAAAATACTTATTATTAAAGATGTAATTTTAGCAAATGGTGAATATAATAATACATATAAAACACATAATATTAAATCATTTTTGTCTATATTACGTGCAGCAATAACTATATCTTCTTGTACTATTTGTATATTTCACTTTTATATATTTATTTTAAGCTTTAATGTGTAATACATGATATTTAAAAAAATCACAGAACTCGAAAATGTAATGTTTTATTGAGTAGAATCTGTAAAGTCTGGTATTGAAAAAACTATGACAAAGCGCCATTGAGGTGATATTTTACAAAAATGTCGCAATATAAATTAGCTAAGTATTATAGATAATACTTATTTTAATGCTTCATAAATAATGTATTTTGTATCTTTTTGCGCCTAATATTATTGTTGTATAATAGTTAATATGAAGTAGGTAAAAAAATGCATGTATTAATAACTTATGTGAATAAATAATTCGTTCAACATAAAATATTCAACAATAAATAATTCACATTTGGAACGAACTATTTCGCTGAGATGTGAATTAGCCTTTACATCCAAAAGCATAGACAATTAGAGATGGTCGATATCAGAATTGGGTGTACCTGCGGTTCCGGTTACCGGTGACCGGCGAGGAACCGGTTATTTATCCAGTTGTTTTTGGAACCGGCTCCTGATGCCAGAAAAATTCTACGAAAGAGATTTTTCGAAAAGTACTAGCAAATCGAGAAAAGTTCCTTGCCAAAATAAATTACTAACGATATCGATATTTTAGAGATGGTCGATATCAGAATTGGGTGTACCTGCGGTTCCGGTTACCGGTGACCGGCGACGAACCGGTTATTTATCCAGTTCTTTTTGGAACCGGTTCCTGGTGCCAGAAAAAATCTACGAAGGAGATTTTTTCGAAAGGTACTAGCAAATCGAGAAAAGTCCCTTACTAAAAAAAATATACTAACGATATCGATATTTTCAGTTGCGAAAATTCGGAACCGGTTCCTCGGAGAAATAATATTGACGGTTCCCGTGACCGGCTAGGAACCGGTTCCTTTTAACCGGGACAGGAGTATCGACCATCTCTATAGACAATATACACAGATAAATTGTTTATGGTAAACGTCACAAAACATAATTTCAGATTTTCCAAATCTGACGTATCGAGAACCTTCGCCACTGACGTGTTCCTCCAGCACATAAAACAACGAGAGCTTTGCCCATCGCAGTTAACAAAATGGTTTACGTAAACTCCGGTAAGTGAGCGACTATTGTTGTGACAACGGCGATAACAGCGTCCATTGTTTGTGTATTAACAAGAAATGCGATTTTATTTTCAGATGGCACGGTCTGCGACAGGCAACCTTTCACTCTTTCCTCCATCTCCCGCTTTTTCTGGGGATCTATCAACTTCTTCTACATGTTGTGAGTATCGCCCGCGTCCTCTCCTCGAATTCGTGTCTACCGCAGCCAAAGCGAATGTTTTTGCGATGTGAAGTGTTATGTTGTGTCGACTGTTTTAAGTGGCATCAGGGCGTGTTACGCTTTCTCGTCCTTGACGAAAACAGCTTGAAAAGCAAGGAAAAGGAAGCATTAACTGTTTTAAAAAAAACACCCATGCTGTGAAAATCTCGTAATTTTGTTGCTCAAAAGTGTAACGATTGTATTTCGTCATTCTTTCACGATTAACCTTTTTGTTTGGATTTTTTCAGTCTTAGTACCTTGATGAATCCTACTTTGACCAAGAACGACAACCGCTACTCGACGGACTACCGTCCACCTGGCTCAGGGTATGTATATACATCACAAGTTTCAAGGACGTTTTTAACGTGTTTTACGCAACAAAAACAACACAACTTTCTACAATATATTACAATCTTATCGTTTTATGACCCACACACATCCGGACTATAGTCGTCATAACTCAAGCTAGGCTTTATTAATTCTTACGCATATATGTGTTAATTTAAATATGTTGGTTGTAGGTCACAAGTTATAAGTATTAGCATTAGTTAATATTAAATCTTAGTTTTAATATTATGTTAATTATGCTGTCAAGCACCCTTGAGGTGATATTTCTGTCACAAAAACGGCGCTATATAAATCAGCCAATTATTATTACTACGCGCATTTATGTATGCGAAAACCAATCGTATACCGTAAATACGTCACATTTAGCCGATAAGTGAACCAAAAAATAGTTTACTTTCCTCTTACTTCCTTTTACTGTCATCTTCTGCTGACTAGTGAAAACTTCTGATCTGTTTACATAAAGCGGATTGAATCCGAAGATGATTCGAAATGCCAGTCCAGTCATTTAAATTTCGCACCGCAGTACCGTTGTTCTTAGCGTCGCGTGCGTGAGGTCTTCCCATATGAGTTTATGAGTTAGTGCGCCGGTGAGTACACTCATAATCATATAAACACTGTTGGTTTGTGTAAGCAGCACTGCGATGCCGCTTAATTTTTTGTTATGTCTCACTGTTGACGATATTAAAAGCGCATCCTGTAATCTATTGTATATTTTTGTATTTAATCGTACTTTAGATAAAACAGCACAAATTAAAATAAGCCAATCATAAATCTGTCACGAAATAAGAGAGTTATAGCAGTTTAAAGTGATTAGTCAAGAATGTCAAAAAGAGTGTCGCGTATAGATGTTTTTTTTTACGTAAGGATGGCGGCGTAAAGGTTAAGCACCGTTGAGGTGATGTTTCACAAAAATGATGCTGCATAAATTAGCCACATTTGTTATCCAAAGAGTTGAAAGTATCAGAAGACCCGGGTAGGATTCAGTTTAATTAATACGGGAGGTCCCTTCATTGGAAACTGTTGCTGGGGAACTGCGTCAGGCTGCATTCTTAAATTCTGCCTCCTATGCACGGAAATTTTGCTCTTTATCTGTTTGACCTAGTTCATGACACACTGTTATTGACAGTAATAAAAATATTTTGTTTTATTTTCATATAATTACGTGAAATACGCATTTATACCATTGCGTTAACCATGATTAGATAACTTGTTTATGCTGTTTTGAATTTACTACTAAAGCGAGGAGGACCCACATTGATTTCTCGCTCATGTAATATAAAAAGCAGATATCTATCTAAGTCGCCATTTTAAATATTTCCCTATATATATTTTTGTTTATCTTATCTGGTAATTGTCGTGACATGTATTGTGAAACAATACAATCAGCAATCAACCTTTTTAATGAATCGTCAATGTCATATTATAAGCTAGAGATTGGATTGTTATTGCAAGAAGTGCCCTTGGAAGTCAGACAAAGGATGTGGATGAAAGATGAACAAACTAGAAGAAAGCACGGTGCTTCAACCATCCAAAATCAAAACCCTCAATAAGGCAATGAAAAGAAAATTTCAATGTCAAATCTTGGCCATTCATTTTCAGTAAAAAAAACTTTTTATTTGAGGTGTTTGAAGCGGGCCTAGTTAAATAAAATAAAAATTGTAATGGCCTTTATTTAATTTGAAAAATTAAAAATTCTGTCTCTTTTAATAATAATATATATAATAATAATAATATATATAATTTTATGCAACAAACAGGTATATTTTATTGCATTTTAAAAACGTAAATTCGTAGTGGTTATGCAGAAAGCGTCCAACACACAATTTTCCATAATCGAGTTTTACATGTTTTCCTCTAGATAAATACCAGATTTATATCTGCTGAAAACATACAAACTGCAAATGCGATAGATTTTTGGTAATTCAGATTTTACTAACGCACATTGCAGATATTTGACTTAAATTGAAGTTTATTGGATGCTTGGAGAACAATATATGGAGAGAGAACTAATTCTTTTAATTCTTATTCTACTCCGCCCACACGTTTTGATGTGTGACTAAACTGGACATAACTCAACGTTTTTTAAGGTTAAATGCTATATTTTTGTTTATAACAATACTGTGAAAAAATGGTTATGCAAATAAACAAAAAATTATGTCCACATGTGCTATGAATGGATGTATAAATATTCTAGCCCTAATCCTAGCCACGCCCAGGTTTAGCCGAGTCCGGCAAAACTCATCAAAACTGACTACAGCAGCGCTCCCTCCTGTATATTATTGCTCTGAGGCTAGATGCTTTCTGCATAACTATGTCTTATTATATTTACGTAATGTTCCATTGTTTTAGTTTAAAAATCTATTTAATTCTGCTCCAAATGTGTACTACAATGGATAGTTAAAACCATTATTTTCACAAACTATTTAATAACACATTTTTGCGTTAGATGACAATCTTATATTATAATTTCCTACCAATCGACATTTCAAAGATGTTGGTTGAAGTATTGACCTTGCTGTAGTAATAATTGGATAATTTTTGTATTATATGTTACACTGTTTTCGTGTAAAATCACCTCAAAGGCGCTTTCGTAATATTTATTGACAGCCTACATTTTTTTTTTATGTGCTTTACAAAGCCCGGGGGTAATGCAGGATAATGTACGAGGTTTGTTCAAAAGAAAAGGTGAATTTCGAATTTTTTTCGAAAAGTATTTATTCATCAATATCCATTTTCTCCCCTTCAAAGTAATCTCCCTCAGATATAATGCACTTATGCCAGCGCTTATTTCAATCCTCGAAGCTCTTCTGGAATGCGCTTTTCGGTATGGCCATTAGCAAGTTCTTCGATTCTGACTTTATCTCATCAATTGTGGCAAAACGCTTTCCTTTCATTGGTCTCTTCAGTTTCGGCCATAGGAAATAGTCGCAGAGAGCCAAATCTGGTGAATACGGTGGTTGAGGCATGATTACGGTGTTGTTTTTGGCCAAATAATCACGAACAAGCATTGATGTGTGAGCTGGTGCATTATCGTGATGCAAAATCCATGATTTGTTTTTCCACAATTCCGATCGTTTGAGCCATATTGCTTCACGCAAACGTTGCGTAACTTCCTTGTAGTATTCCTTATTAACCGTACGACCTGTTGGCAAGAACTCATGATGCACCACGCCATAGTAATCGAAGAAAACAGTGAGCAAAACCTTCACATTTGATCGAACTTGGCGTGCTTTTTTCGGTCTTGGCTCTTCTGGCCGCTTCCATTGGGATGATTGGGCCTTGGTTTCGACGTCATAACCATATACCCATGTTTCATCACCAGTTATGACCCTTTTGAGTCTCAGACCTTTTGAGCAAATCTGGATCGTCGTTGTCGTCATTCAACAACTCCTGAGTGATACTAACGCGACTTTGCTTTTGCTCAAAATTTAGCAATTTCGGAACAAACAACGCTGCCACACGTTTCATGCCCAAAACATCCGAGAAAATTGCATGGCATGAGCCGATTGATATGCAAACATCCTTTGCAACTTCTCTAATAATGATTTGACAATTTTCCAAAACCATTTTCTTCACTGTTTCGATGTTTTCTTCGTTTGTTGACGTGGTTGCAACTCCAGGACGCTCATCGTCATTAACATCTTCTCGGCCTTCTGTAAAGCGCTTGTACCACTTATAAACACGTTTTTGAGACAAAGTAGACTCGCCGAATGCCACAGTCAACATTTTAAGTGTGTTGGAGCACTTTATTCCATTTTTAACGCATAATTTAATACATATTCTTTGATCCGTTTTTTTCAAAAGTAAAAAATCGAAGAACACACATAAACGTGACTAACCTTTCCAGTTGTCAAAAACAAACCACTAATCCAAAATGGCTGATAATGCTAACATATGATGAACATATGTGTATCAACATAACAACAACAAAAAAATCGATAATCGAATGTACACAGCCCGCGAAAATTCAAAATTCACCTTTTCTTTTGAACAGGCCTCGTACAACAAAGTGGAGATCATTAAAATGGTCATAATTTCAAAGCATAGAATCTCCATGGCTATCTTGTAAAAGTGGCGCCGTATATAGTGTAACTAATATCACCACCCGAATGGGCGTTATTGTGAGGTGGCTTATTTTGTAGGAAGGAATTTGTTGATGCGGGTCTTGGAGAGGCCCGGCTTAGATGAGGGAGGGAAGGCAGATGCCTGTGCCACATTTCATATTTGCGCCGTCTTATACAAGTCGGAGAAACAATCTGTTCTCATGAAGTCGACATCAACTGTGTCAATGCTGATTCTGTTTCAAACAGACTCCATCAGACTGGAGGCGTGGCGTCTTCTGTAATCCGGCTTCCCGGAGGTCGGGTTCGGAGGATGGTCTGAGACCGGGACCTCAGTGGCTGAGTTGCCCACGGCGACCGCACGTCAGCGCTAAACTTACCATCGATATAGCTGCCAGGAAAGAGTGTTACGAGTGATACGTGTCACATTTACCCACTACCTTTAGCCTCACAACATACTCCAATTGTCTGTGTCATAGTCTCATTGGCTCTAGATGTTTGGGAGCAAAAATACAAGCTTGGAACACTCACTAATACTTTAGGTTGGGGTTCTCTTGCACGCTTTGCTTGAAATTCTCGGCCCATTTCAGCTTTTGATCAAATCGTGATCATCTGACAAGCACAGTTTTGATGTCGTTATGCTTCTCAGCTGATCACAATTTCATCAAATACTAGGGCCGAGAATCTGCTTTTAATGGGGAGCATTCAAATGTCAAAAATTCAAAATGGCGCTGATCATCAATTTGATGGCCATCAAATGTGACGGAGTTGAAACACCCAGCCTTAGAGAATGATTGCATATTCACAGGGTGTTGTATATTTGTTTGACTAAAAGTATGTTTTGTTTGTTGTTCCAGCCCCCCACGACCCCCCAACAACTTCCGTGGCCTCGGGGGCTCCTCGGGACCCCCGGCGCCCCCGTCAGGCGGCTGCGGCTGCGGCTAGTGCCTCCTCCGGAATACTTACATCACTTCTAAACTTCTTACCCTATACTGATACCATTCTAATGTCATAATCAAATATTATAGTAGTAAAAATTAAATTTCCAGTGCCTAATATGAATCTCTAATACATACGGAAATATATCATATTATGTATTTAAATATATATATATATATTATCAATCTATTAGGGTCTTCGTGTCGGCTTCTTACACTGAACAGATTACCCCTAGAAGTGCGATCTATTCCCATTTGCAATAAGAGGATTTTTTTATGACGGAATATAATTTTTTTTAGATCCCGCAAATGATTTCTTTTGCATTTGTATAAAATTTAGAGTAAAGGATTAAAATTATCAAGTGTTTGTATATTGATGACTTTTTCTGAAGAGCCCTTAAATATATTATATGAGTTATTTAATTAAATGCTTTATTTAATATTCTAATATTTCAAATGACGATTATGTATTTGTTTCCGGGGTTTTATAAAACAAAAATAAAAGACAAAAATCATTCTTCCCAACAATGCTTGGAAATTAAATTTATTGATTATGAGAAATTAAAATAATATATTACTATATACATAGTATGTAACAATGTTAATATTTTATTAAAAATATAAATATGTAACCCGAATACACTAGTGTTTTAATTGCAGTTAATTAAACTTCGACTTTTCCCTAGAAAATAATTTCCTTTGTGTGTATGTACAACCGTACGTGAGTGTGAACTTTAGAACTGATGTTAATTGAAATTATCAAATTTAAAAAATAATCTTTTCAAATCCTTACCTATGTAATAAAGTACCTACCTATAATGTATTTTAGCAGACATTATTTCGTATTGGAAATGAATGGATTATAGCAACTAATATTGTTCCTTGGTAAGCCTAGTAGCATCCCATGATTTTTCACAGGAAACAACTATACCAAATATTTTATTATCAGAACTCCACTGTGGAACGCTAGTGCCGTGAATATATGTAATCGTCGCATACATACTTTTCCTAATTTCGAATATTAACACTAACCGACTCGAGAATGTGCGTAACTTGGTCTTGCCATGTTTCGTTGGGTGTACCATTCTTTTTCTACCATCCGATAGGGCGTCATATATTCGCGAAAATCTTCCACGCTTTTGAAATTAATAAAACTACTTCCGAAAGTGGGATTAAACATATAAGCGGAGACCACTGAAATAAAAAATTGCGGTACCTTTTAGACCGGCAGATACTTTCAGTATAGCCCTGGTGAAAGACCACAATTCAGAATCGAAACGTTGCTTGAAATGACTGGCTGTGTTTGGTGATCAGAGCTAAATAGCTAGGTACTACCAAACCTTCATCTTCCCCATCTCCTTCCCCTCCCCACTCCCTTCAGCCTCAAGAGACACCCCAATTGGAGATACAATAGATATGCTGGTTCCAGGCAGTTGGGACTATTATGTGGTATTCACATTAAAAAGTTGCAAAGCTGTGATAAACTTAAAATAGTAATAAAGAAGACAAACATAAGTTTTTCATTAAGTTTTATTGTAATAAAATTAGGCTCTACCTCTGGAAAATCTTATTATAAATAGTTGTTGTATGACTTTGAACTCTTTTGTTCCAATGTTGTCACCAAAAAAAATAAGTACCTTAATTTTTATATTGCTTCATAATATAATCCCTATCGACGTAATATAATTTTTTTATGTTCCCAAAACCATTTAAATTGCATTCCTCAGAACATTTTTCTTTAATTTAACCAAGCACAGTTATATATTAGAACCTCGAATTGCAAGTCACTTGGTTTGAGAGTGTATCGCAAAGCGAGATTTAAAAAAAATATATATATTCAATTACAGTAAGTACTTAATAATAAAAATTAAATAATAACTTTGTATAAGACAACAGATTTTATTTTT
>JAGWCC010001233.1:0-50144 GCA_022651775.1 Drusus annulatus | reverse complement strand
AAAACACCAAGGAAGATGTCCCCAAGAGCAGAAATTTCTTGCACACGAATTCCTTTTTCGCCCTTTTCGCCCATAATGTTAATCATGGCAGCAGCAACAAACATTGCACCGATGTAAACAGGAAGCTTAATTCCGTCACCACTTGCAGCTTGTATAGCCATTCCCAATAATAAACGAATTTGGTTGTAAATCATAAAGAAAAAATCGCCCATGTACTTTAATAATACATTTAAAATAATGGAAACAATGCTACCGATACCAACAGCAATAGCAATTTGGAAGAAACCATTGGAAAGGTGTTTTGTATCAAGGATAACTTCTTTATCAGCTAGAATTTCAGCACCAGCAGAGTCGCCAGTGTTACCAGTTCCCTTTAGTTGTCCTCGTTCAATAAGGAATCGTGCAACTGGTCCGCCAATCAAGCTACCAGAAACAAGACCGAAAGTAACGGCTGCAAGAGCAATAGTTTTGCCGCCAACTAACCCAGCAGCCTCAAGGGTTGGTACAAAAGCACCAGATGTTCCATGTCCGCCAGTAAGTGGAACCGAGCCAGTAACAATACCAAGTAGTGGGTTTTCGCCAAGTAGTGTTGCAAGTCCAACACCTACAGCATTTTGTACAATACAAAGTACGCTGGCAACAACTAAGAAGATAACAACACCAAACCCAGCCTTTTTAAGGACTTTTAGGTTTGCGTTAAACCCAACAGTGGTAAAGAAACATAGCATGAAGAATGACTGTAGTGTACCATCAAACTTAATGAATGTCTGAAAACCGTAGTAAGCTACAAGGTTAAGTGTTGCAAAGATAATACCACCAACTACAGGTGCAGGCATACAGAACTTGCGCAGCATAGCAGAATTTTGGGTAAGGTGACGTCCAATAAGCAGAACAAGTACTGCAAGTTCAAATGCTTGCGCATGGTTTAACACAATCTCTCTTATTCCAGCGTCGGTGATGATAATTTCCATGAAAAAACCTCCTCAAAATATTTGTAATCTATTGAAAATGCACCTGTAAAATAAACTTTTCCAATATAAAAACTAAACTTTAGTGACAATTTTAGCATTTATATTAAAGAAATAGCCCGTTATTTATACAGTGCAATATCCACAAAATTAACGCCATAGTTTTTGCCAGTAAGCACTGAAATTGTTTTAGCAATTGGTTCAGTATCAATGCTACTTATATAAATATCAGTTTTAGCAGAAGGGTTATCGCTGTTAAGTTTGCCTAGGACTTTAAGCACATCATAGACCATTTGTGCAGTTTTTTGCGCTGGATTAACGAAGATAATACCAGCACCAGCAGTTTCACTAAGCTGGTTAATATGTAGTGGGAAGTGTGTGCAACCAAGAATGATGGTATCCACACCTTTTTCAAGTAATGGCTCAAGATATTGCTCACACGCCTCCATGCTTTGTGGTGTGCTACACATACAGGACTCTGCAAGTGCTACAAGCTGTGGTGCAGGGTTAGAATACAACTGGATTTGGGGATTAAGATTGTAAATAAGACGTCCAAAAGCACCAGAATTTACAGTGGCTACAGTGGCTAAAAGCCCAACACGATTATTCTTTGTAGTGTTGCACGCTTGCACCACAGATGGCTCCACAACACCGAATATTGGAACCGAGATACGTTCACGCAGGATAGAAAGAGCAGCAATTGTTGCAGTATTACATGCAATTATTATTGCTTTGCAGCCCTTTTCAATCAAAAAGTTTGCAATTTCCAAACAATAGCCAACAATGGTAGCAGTAGACTGTGTACCATAGGGGCAACGTGATGTGTCACCAAAATAGATAATGTCCTCAAAAGGCATTAGTTTGTGCACATGTTCCAAAACAGTAAGACCACCAACACCTGAGTCAAAAACACCAATAGGGGATTTCATCAAAAACACCTCCAAAACGAACTTTAAAGTAGAACAAAGGAATTGGAATATACCAATTGTTAAAATTGATGTTTAAAGCATATTGTGTTTAAGATAGCCCAGATACTTAACTATATTATATACAGTTTACTGAAAATAGTCAAGTATTAAAATAAATTTATTAAAATAGTTATTATTGGTATGTACCTATTTTCGCTTATGTAATTTTTTACAGCATAAGATATACAATAAATATGCTATAACATACAAAATATAGCTTATAGAATGGTACAAATGAATTTGTACCAAATTACAAAATGGAATAATGTTACAAAATAAAGGAAAAGGATAATACACCATAGGAGGAACATAATAATACAAAGATTAAAAGGAGGACGCTATGTCAATTTCAGGAAAAGATTACAATTTGTTGGCTGATTCAAAATCTCCCAAGAGCAAAACACCCATAAATGTTTTAAAGGCTTTTTTTGCAGGGGGGATTATATGTGCAGTGGGGGAGCTGCTAAAACAGCTATACCACGGCGCAGGCAATAGTATTGATGATGCATATGCCATGGTTTCCTTAACGCTAATGTTTATTTCCGTGGTACTTACAGCCCTGGGTTTGTACGAAAAGGTGGCAAAACATGCAGGGGCAGGAACTTTGGTGCCAATAACTGGGTTTGCAAATGCTGTAGCATCCCCTGCAATCGAGTTTAAAACTGAAGGAATAATACTGGGTGTAGGAGCTAAAATGTTTATTATGGCAGGCCCAGTGATTGTTTATGGGGTGTTGGCAAGCTGGGTATATGGTTTAATTATATTCATAATGGGAGCTTAAAATACACGAGCATTTGGGTAATAACATAGGGCTAAATCGTTGGCATTAATGCATTTAATGCAGTATATTGAACAATAAATAACAACAATCCAATGAGTTGTAAATATAACTTTGGTGCCAATAACTGGTTTTGCAAATGCTGTAGCATCCCCTACAATCGAGTTTAAAACTGAAGGAATAATACTGGGTGTAGGAGCTAAAATGTTTATTATGGCGGGCTGAGTCATTGTTTATGGGGTGTTGGCAAGCTGGGTATATGGTTTAATTATATTCATAATGGGGGCTTAAAATACACGAGCATTTGGGTAATAACTCAGGACTAAATCGTTGGCATTAACACAATGTAGGCATTTAATCCAATATATTGAACAATAAATAACAAAAACCGATGAGTTGTAAATATAAATTTGGTGCCAATAACTGGGTTTGCAAATGCTGTAGCATCCCCTGCAATTGAGTTCAAAACTGAAGGAATAATACTGGGTGTAGGAGCTAAAATGTTCATTATGGCTGGCCCAGTGATTGTTTATGGGGTGTTGGCAAGCTGGGTATATGGTTTAATTATATTCATAATGGGGGCTTAAAATACACCAGCATTTGGGTCATAACATAGGGATAAATCGTTGGCATTAACACACTATAGGCGTTTAATGGAATATATTGAACAATAAATAACAAAAAGTCAATGAGTTGTAAATATAACTTTAGTGCCAATAACTGGGTTTGCAAATGCTGTTGCATCCCCTGCAATTGAGTTTAAAACTGAAGGAATAATACTGGGTGTAGGAGCTAAAATGTTTATTATGGCAGGCCCAGTCATTGTTTATGGGGTGTTGGCAAGCTGGGTATATGGTTTAATTATATTCATAATGGGGGTTTAAAATACACGAGCATTGAGAAAGTAGTATGGACAAGGGTAGTGTGTGGGGAAAATGATACACAGCCTAAATTTACCGAAACAACCTATTATAGGCAATTAATTGAACTTTTTGACAATAAAAAAACATGCAAAACAGGTGTATTTTCATGAAAAAACCTTAATTTAATTGTAAATTTTAATGTTTTTTATTATTTACTCACCGTACCGAAAAATTACCTTAAAATGATGTAATTGAGTCCAAAAAGTATGAAAAAAGTTTCAAAAGGTCACTGTTAGGGGTTAAATGCCCCAAAAAAGTAACTTTTTCAGGCACTTTAAAATGTAGAAATTGCGTTATTAATATCAATGACAAGATTATGCGCCTTGGTAGATAATATTGAGTCAATTGCGCTACAATATTAAAAAATCCTCCTACCTTAGTCTATAACATTGAGAAACTTATACAGTTTTAACAACCTAACAGTAATTTGTGCAAAATGACTGATTAAGTAATTTAACATACAAAAGGGGGCATTTGGTTTTGAGAAATTGGGTGGAGTGGTAAAATTTAAGGTTGGAGGTACAATGATATGTTGATGACGATAGATTTGTGGAAATCGGAAAATTATACGGTTGCACTTTATAGTATTGCGGTGGTGAAATTTAGGCAATGTAAAGGTGAGTTGTGCATAATGACTACTATTGAAATTTAGTATACAAAAGTGAAGTTGGCGGATTGCTGGAGGGGTGCGAGGGTTAAACCTAATATTGGTATGTTAGTGACGAGCAAATCTTGGGAATTAAAAAATATGCTGCGATACATTATAGTATTGCGGTGGTGAAATTTAGGCAATGTAAAGGTGAGTTGTGCATAATGACTACTATTGAAATTTAGTATACAAAAGTAAAGTTTGAGTATTGTCTGGAGCGTGTTAAGTTTAGAGTTAAACCTTTAAATTGGCGTGTTAGTGACGAGCAAACCTTGGGAATTAAAAAATATGCTACGATACATTATAGTATTGCGGTGGTGAAACTTAGGCAATGTAAAGGTGAGTTGTGCATAATGACTACTTTTGAAATTTAGTATACAAAAGTGAAGTTTGAGTATTGTCTGGAGTGTGTTAAGTTTAGAGTTAAACTTTTAAATTGGCGTGTTAGTGACGAGCAAACCTTGGGAATTAAAAAATATGCTACGATACATTATAGTATTGCGGTTGTGAAACTTAGGTAATGTAAAGGTGAGTTGTGCATAATGACTACTATTGAAATTTAGTATACAAAAATGAAGTTGGAGGATTGTCTGGAGTGTGTTAAGTTTTGAGTTAGAAGGGGGAATGATAGATTGGTGAAAATCGATTCATGAAAATCGAAAAACAATATTGTCTCACTTTATAGTTTAGTGATGGGTGAAATTAAATTAAAAACACATATAAAGCAATAAAATATAAGAGGTGAAAAACAGTTGAAAAAAATGAAAAGAACAATACTTTTAAATGAGGGTATAGGGATTTTGGCAAACAGCTCAGTAGGTGGTAAAAAGGAGTCCCAAGGATCACTTAGCGGTTACTTTGACATACTGCAGGAGGATACAAAGTTTGGGCAGGGAACATGGGAAAAGGCAGAGAGCCACATGCAGGAAATAGCAATGCAAAAGGCAATTGACAAGGCTGGAATTGGGACTGGGCAGCTGGAATATATCTTTGCAAGGGAACTAATTAACCAGTGCACCAGCTCGGTTTTTGGGTTGCGCAGCTTTTGAGTTCCATTTATGGGGCTGTTTGGTGCATGCTCCACCATGTCACAGAGCTTGATTATGGCTGGGCTTTTTGTGAATTCAAATTACGCAAACTACACTGGGGCAGTAACCTCATCACACTTTTGTACAGCAGAACGGCAATTTCGTTTTCCCCTAGAATATGGTGGGCAACGTCCTCCCACTGCACAATGGACAACAACAGGCAGTGGTGCAGCAATTGTAGGCAGAGGAAGTAACTGTCCACAAATTAAGTCGGTTTGTATTGGAACAATTGAGGATAGGGGCATTAAAGATGCCAGTAATATGGGGGCGGCAATGGCACCAGCAGCAGCAGCAACATTAAAGCAGTTTTTTAGGGATACTAACAGTTCACCAGATGATTATGACGCAATCTTTACAGGTGACTTAGGTTATGTAGGTAGCGAGCTACTAAAGGATTTATTGCGCTCAGATGGGATTAACCTTGGGAAAAATTACACCGACTGTGGTTTAATGGGATATGACCGTGAAACACAGGATGTACACGCAGGCGCTTCAGGTTGTGGTTGTAGTGCAACAGTTTTTTGTGGATATATTATGCACTGCTTGAACAATAAAACATTAAATAATATAATTTTTTATGGCAACAGGTGCATTGATGTCCCCTATGACGGTACAACAGGGAGAAAGCATTGCAGGGATTGCACACCTGTTAAACATTACATCAGGTACAGTGGGGGAGGGTGAAAAATAAATGGTTATGGATGTAGTTAAAGGCTTTTTTGTAGGTGGGTTAATTTGTGTTGTTGGTCAGCTACTTATTGACTACACAAAGTTAACACCGGCCCGAATACTGGTAAGCTTTGTGGTAGTTGGTGTAATCTTGGGAGGGCTTGGGTTATATGAGCCACTGGCGGAGTTTGCTGGTGCTGGGGCTAAAGTTCCTATAACAGGGTTTGGGGCAGCACTTGCCAAAGGAACAAAAAAAGCAGTGGAAGAACATGGGCTGCTAGGTGTATTTTCTGGTGGATTTACAGCGGCATCCACAGGTTTAGGGGCTGTAATTGTATTCTCATTCCTTGCAGCCATGGTTTCAAAGTCCAAGGATAAGTGTTAGAGGGGTGGGCTGCTTACAATGGAAGTTGTGGGCGGCTCCTTTTTGGGGTTGGGGGGAGAATGTTTCAAGAGAAGAAAAATTAGTGGAAGAATGTGGACGCTAGGTGTATTTTCTGGTGGATTTATAGCTACAGCAAAGGGATTAGGGGCAGTAATTGTATTCTCATTCCTTGCAGCTATGGTTTCAAAGTCCAAGGATAAGTGTTAGATGGGTGGCTGCTTGTAATGGAAGTTGTGGGTGGCTCCTTTTTTGGTTTGGGGTAGAATGTGTCAAGAGAAGAAAAATCAGTGGAAGAATGTGGACGCTAGGTGTATTTTCTGGTGGATTTACAGCGGTGTCCACAGGGCTAGGGGCTGTAATTGTATTCTCATTCCTTGCGGCCATGGTTTCAAAGTCCAAGGATAAGTGTTAGAGGGGTGGGCTGCTTGCAATGGAAGTTGTGGGTGGCTCCTTTTTGGGTTGGGGGTAGAATGTTTCAAGAGAAGAAAAAGTAGTGGAAGAATGTGGACGCTAGGTGTATTTTCTGGTGGATTTATAGCTACAGCAAAGGGATTAGGGGCAGTAATTGTATTCTCATTCCTTGCGACCATGGTTTCAAAGTCCAAGGATAAGTGTTAGAGGGGTGGGCTGCTTACAATAGAAGTTGTGGGTGGCTTATTTTTGGGGTTGGGGCAGAGGAATTTTTGGAGTGGACAGTTCAATATAATTATAATTTGTGATATAATCTATATAAGGTAATTTTTTAGATGAGGTATAGACTGTATTTGATTTAACTTGTAGAAAATTTATATGTAGGAAGTGTTAATTTGAAAGGTGCAATTTCAGAAAAAGGGCAGAAATACTATACTAATATGAAGTTAGTTTTTGATGCAATAGAAAACAAACAAAATCAATATAACTGGTTAGTTAGTGAATTTGAATGCAATTACTATCCTAATGATTTGTTGTTGAAAGATTATCTTTGGATTTCAGGGGAAGAATTAACAGAAATTGTATTGAAAAATGACATCCAATTTATATGGGGGGTCTTTTCAGCATTTGGCAAAGACGTTTCGCTTGATGAAGTGTTAAAATATGAATTGCCATATGCGAATGGATATGCTGGATTTTGGAAAGAGGAAGTTTCTATTCAGCATGATTTAGCTTTAATAGAGATTGTTCCATGGGATAGTTCCCTTGTACTTTTTATAAGTAAAGATGATAGTATAACCAATCTTTTTATTGACAAATTTCCACAGAGTATGTGTTTGAGAGAGTACAATATTAGTTTTATAAAATAAACATTTTAGAGAAACTGCATTTCAACTTGTGTTGAGGGTGGTTTCTTTTTTTGTATGGTGGATTCTTTAATATAATTATAATTTGTGATATAATGTAGATAAGATAATTTTTAGTTAAGATAAAAATTAAGGTTTGATTTAGTGGTAGAAAATTTATGTTTCGGATAGGAGTGCTTTTGTTGAACAAATTATCAAAAGGTATCTTCTGGGTTATTTGTTCTTTTGTTGATTATGACAAAGATATACTTGTTAACCTAGACGACTTTAAGCTATTGTATTTTACTATGCCCTGTGATATAAATGGTCAGATTGATGAAGATTATGCAATTAGGTCAAATTCAAAAAAAGGGCAGTCTTTTAATCATAAAATAACGTGGGAAAATGGTTTGTTTGGGAACAGGGAGTTTGTTAAACTAACTAAAGAATATGAATACAACCATTATCCAAGAGGTAGAGTTGAAATTTCCAACAATAAATGTGTGATTTACCTAAACCAACATATTTGTGTTAACCCAGTTATTGACGAGGTTAAGAAAAAGTTTTGTCTTGGAGAAGAATTGAAGAGTGTAAAAGTAAAATCTGATAATTCTAGTCATTATCGTTGTTATGCGGATGGATTAGGTTAACAATATTTACCCGATGCACCTGGACGGATATGGTACGAAGCAGATATTAACTATTATGAGGGTAGACGAAATGGTCACAGGGTTGTGTGGTCAAACGATGGACTTGTATTCACAACCTACAACCATTATCTAACATTTAATGAGATTATTTAGGAGGGAAGAATTATGGATAAACCAAATATTATTACACTGGATTTAACCGAATGCAAATATTTAGGCGAAATGCATTTGCGTATTAAGGATGCTTTTGATTTTCCTGATTATTATGGTCAAAACTGGGATGCTTTTTGGGATTTGGTACGTGAACCGCGAGAATATACAATTGTTGAAATTAAAGGGGCAAAAACTTTACCTGATGAACTAGAATCGAGTTTTGACATGATGACAAAATTAATGCAAAAAAACAAAATTAATGAAGAGGAGTTCATGAAGAAATATCCGCAATTTGACTATAGGTTTGACTATAAAATTATTGATTAAATTGAACCAAATATTATTTAGTGGTGAAAATATAATGATAACAGGTTAAAAACGTAAAGTGTTAACTGGGAAATATGTAGACAAATGATGAAAATTTGGGCTGCTTGCAATGGAAGTTGTGGGTGGTTCTTTTTTTGTGACAGAGGTAAATTAAAATAAAGTTAATGTAAAATTTTACAAGGTTAAAACAAAATATATTTGGGGAAAATTCACAAAACTATTGCATATTTTAGCTAAATTGTATATAATTAAGTTACATTGGACGAAGTAACGTCTTTGGCAAGTCAATCACACAGGCTTAACAAAATATACAGGCAATGGAAAGGGGAATAATTTTTGTATGAAACAGTATTTAGCAAGTAAAATAAGAAACATAGCAGTAGCGGGGCATGCTGGAAGTGGTAAAACATCGTTGGTTGAGGGGCTACTATACCTTAGCGGAGCCACAGAGCGTAAGGGTAACATTATGGATGGAAGCACATTTTGTGACTGGGACAGCGAATCCATTAAACGTCGCTGCTCTACCAGCTGCTGCACGGCACCAACTACATGGGGCAGTGTAAAGATTAATATGCTGGACACACCGGGAATGTTTGACTATGCTGCGGGGGTGTATGAGGGTGTACGTGCAGCGGAAAATGTTATGGTGGTTGTGTCCGCACGCAGCGGGTTAACAGTAGGTGCACAAAAGGCATACGAGTTAGCTATGGAAAAGGGCAAGGGGAAGATTATATTTGTTAGTAAGATTGACCGTGAAAATGCAGACTTTTACAAGGTTCTTTCGGAGTTGAAAACTAGCTTTGGTCCATCCATATGTCCACTGGTAGTTCCGCTGGATACAGCAGATGGGGGTAGATGCTACTACAATATTATAAACAACAAGGCATATACATATGATGCAAAAGCACAAGCCCATGAGATTGCATTGCCAGACATAGGACACCGTACACAAGGGTTAATTGGTGCAGTAAGTGAAGTCGTGGCGGAAACGGACGAGGCACTCTTTGAAAAGTATTTTTCCGGGGAGGCATTTACCCGTGACGAGATAATTCGTGGAATACATGATGGTGTTAAAAGTGGAGCAATTACCCCAGTACTATGTGGGGATAGTGTTTCCATGGCGGCACTGGATATGTTACTGGATGCATTAGCTGACCTGTTACCATCACCATGGGAGATAGGCAGTGAAACAGCATACGACCAAAATGGCAATGAAGTTAACATAAAGTGCACTGATGAGGAGCCACTTTGTGCGGTTGTGTTTAAAACGGTTGCAGACCCATTTGTAGGAAAATTATCCTTTGTAAAGGTGGTTGCAGGCAAGCTAAGCAGTGATATTTCACCAATAGTTGCACGAACAAATTCACCTGAACGTATGGGGAAAATAATATATGTACTAGGGAAAAAACAGGAAGAGACAGCATATATTGCAGCAGGGGATATTGGTGCGGTAAGCAAGCTAAGTGTTGCGGTTAGTGGGGATACGCTTTGTGACCCGAAACGTGTGGTAGCACTGGATGGAATAATTTTCCCAGAGCCAACCCTTACAATGGCGGCAGTGCCAGCAGCACGGGGAGATGAAAGCAGGATTGCACAAGGTATGGTAAGGCTAATGGAGGAGGATCTAACAGTAATGTTTGAACAGGATGCCATGACCCATCAGCAGCTAATTTCAGGGCTGGGGGAGCAGCATTTGGACGTTATTATATCCGGGTTAAAGGCGAAGTTTGGGGTGACAGCACTGCTGGATACACCACGGGTAGCATACCGTGAAACTATACGCAAAACAGTAAAGGTGCAGGGCAAACACAAAAACAGTCCGGTGGACATGGGCAGTATGGTGATGTTTGGGTTGAATTTGCTCCATGTGACTCCCCAACACTTGTATTTGAGCAGACTGTAGTTGGTGGAACAGTACCACGTAACTTCTACCCAGCGGTGGAAAAAGGACTACAAGAAAGTATGCAAAAGGGTGTATTGGCGGGATATCCAGTAGTAGGGGTACGTGCAACACTTACAGATGGTAGCTATCATCCAGTTGATTCATCAGAAATGGCGTTTAAAATGGCTGCCAGTTTGGCATATAAAAATGCAATGCCACAGGCAGACCCAGTACTGCTAGAACCAATTGGGTTGTTGGTGGCTAGTGTGCCAGACCAAAATACAGGCGATATTTTGGGCGAGATAAACAAAAGGCGTGGTCGTGTGCTGGGAATGGAGCCATCCAAGGCAGGTTACCAAAGCATTACCGCAAATGTTCCCATGAGTGAAATGCACGACTTTTCCACCATACTCCGCTCGGTAACTGGTGGACGTGGGGACTTTACCAATGTTTTTGCGGATTATGAGGAGTTGCCATACAATTTACAGGGCAAGGTGATTGAGGCGGCGAAGGAATTGGCAACAAAGTAGCAATTTGAAATTGGCTGGAATGTATGAACGAGAAGCATTTCAGCCAGTTTTTGCTGTACATTATATTAGTGTAAAAGATTAACAAGATAATAAGAAAATACCCACATAAATGATGAAAAAAGACATTGTAGGTAGCAGGGCAGTATGGTATAATTAATTTAGTTATACTGGGGTAAAGTATTGGGTACAATAATAATTAAAGCAGGTAGAGGTTATTATAAAGACAAAATTTGAGCCAGTTGGATTTGGGGAGGGTTAATGATGGAAGAAAAACAGAGAATAATTCAGGAATTTGTTCCAGGAAAGCAGATTACTCTAGCACATATTATAGCCAGCCCTACAAAGGATTTGTACCAAAAACTGGGGCTAGCAAGCGATACACAGGGCAGCATTGGAATCTTAACAATTACTCCAAGTGAGGGGGCAATTATTGCTGCTGATGTAGCCACAAAGGGTGCTAACATTAAAATATGCTTTATTGACCGTTTTTCCGGGTCGCTTATGATATCTGGGGCGGTTGGTGCAGTTAATGCTGCGTTATTGGAAATTATTGGGCTGCTGTGTGGTAGAATGGGATTTGCACCAGCGGAGATTACAAGGTCGTAGGATAAGCAAGTGTATATATAAGCTATAGGCAGCCATAGTGTAATGGTTGCCTATAGCTTTTTTAGTTGGGTAAAACAATAGTAGTGTAAGCAAACTGATTAATAATAAGAATAAATAAAAAAGAAATAATTAAGACTTAGAATAACTTGACAACTTTAGCTAGTTATGGTAAAATACACCTAACACCTAACACCTAACACCTAACGCTTAAATGTGTGCTGCAGAACATGTTTTGGTAGTAAGGTGATGGGAGATAGGGAACGTTTGGTGAATAAAAGTAAGAGGTGTTTTATTCATGACAAAACTACTGAGAACAGCCGTATGTGTGGCAATGGCAATGGTGATGAGTACAGGGGCAATGGCGAGTCAAGTAGGAGCCGGAGACAATCAGGAAAATGAACTAGTTCAGTATGGAAATGGTATAAATGTTTATTATACCGATGGTGGCAATGCAGAGGTTGCTAACGATGATTTAGTTGTGCAATTTGATAATGCAATGGCTAGAAAATGGTATAATGATGGTTTAATTTGGTTTGAATCTGGCTATACTCTTTCTGCTGATTCACAAACGCCAGAATACAATTACCTTTATGCAAAAGTCGAAACGGATGCAACGATTTTCAACCTATATGTTAATATTTCACGTCAATATTATACAACATCTAAAAAGACACAGGGAGCAGTATATTCTTCAGGTAGAGTTTGGGATAATGCTGATGGTACAATACATGGTTATGTTTCTGCGAACTCACCAAGCGGTTGGTATTCATGGAATAACAAGGCTAACTTTGGTTATAATGAAAAATAAGTACAGCTAAGGAGGTATGAAAGGGGTGGCAATATTATGTTTTCTAAGAAAGTTAAATGCATACTATTAGGAATAGCAATTATAACTGTTGCAAATATAACAGCTATCTATACTAATGATAAAATTGAACTGTTTACTTATTTGGTAGAAGAAGCGGATTTTAGGAACAAAGAATATCAAAATACGTATCAATACCGTTTGATGGATGATTTTTACAATGAAAAATGGGATGAGCTTATTGCCACCCCTGATTATTTAAGTAAATTAGCTAATTTCAACAATCTACTACATACATCAAAACAGTTTCAATATTATGAGTTTGCATACCATAGTTTATATGTGGATTTAAATACTTACAAAGCTGACCAAACATTTTATAATGAACAGGGAGGTACAGGAAGCGAATTTGATGATAGGGTTCCCATTAATAGTTTGCTTGTTGGCAAAGAGTATATGGATAATCATGGGTTAAAGGTTATAAACGGAAGGACATTTAATGATGAAATAGATTTTGATTTTGAAAATCAGTTACCTGTAATACTAGGGTTTAATTATATGGAGTTTTATAAAATAGGCGATACAATTGATATATATTATTTTGGTGAGTATAGAACAACTGAAGTTATTGGCTTTTTGGAACAAGGTAGTTTTACTGAACATGAAAATATGACTATGGATGTAGACAATGTTATTTTTGCACCACTTCAAAAGTTTGAAAATATTGCATCAATTGATACTGATGATGGTAAGTATCAGTTTAGAATATATTTAGAAAAAAATGCTGGAACAATTAATACAGAGATATCATTATCAGAAACACAGAAACTTATAGACCAATATTGCGTAGAAAGCGGTCTTGAACCCTACTATACTGCATATGGGGGATACAATTTAAGAAGTATTGGAGAAAAGTTTGGCTTTTTGAAAAACTACTCAACTATTATTCAATTATTAGTTGGTGTTTTATATGTTATTGTTGTAGGCTTTGTATTATTCAAATATATAATAAAATCAGTATTTGGAAATATACAAAGGAATAATAAAACAATTTTAATGAATATTTCGCTAACAACAATGTGCTTTATGCTAACGTTAGTTGTTAGCCTATCAATATTATTTTTTGTTCTTCACATAAATATTTTTAACATTACTATACATAGGTCACTAATGCACATATTTGGTATTGTTATAGTATTGATTTTTCTAAACATTAGAAAAGGAAAAACTGAAGAAATTTAGATTAATAGGGTATTTTATTTCGGTAAAAAGTATGTTAATATATCGAAAAAATGCACAACTATACAAAATAAATAATTCATGCATAAGATAGCATGTACAGCATATACTATTAGTGGTCAAGCAGCTAACATTTTGCGTTTGCGGTAACTCGTTAGCAGGCAGCGACCAATGACCGCCATATTACATTTATTTTTATGCTAGAAATGCGTTGGAGAGAATGCGTTTGTAACGTTTAACTAAGTAATGTGGCGGTTTTTTTGTATTTAAAAGTTATTGTTATAACAAAAAAACGATACAAAAATACAGCCCCCACCATTCTGAACTAATAGAAGGGTGGGGGCTGTATATTGTATTATGTTATTTTAGGGTTTAAGATATTTTAGGTTAAAACTATAGAAGGCGCAGTGCAGCGGCTTAGAGTTGTTCGGTTATTTCAATCGCTTCAATCTCTGCAGACTTTTCGGTGTAGCCATTTGCATATTCAAACTCTTTATAGTCAACTATTATATTTGTAGGGAGGTCTTGCTCCAATACAAACATAGCTACGCTGGACTTAGTAGTGGCTGAGTATGCGTGAAAAGTGAACATGGGTTTAGCCATATCCGACGCTGTAAGGTAGCTTTTGGAATGTTGGAGGATTGCAGCAACATCCTCTGGCTTAGTTACTATAAGGCTGTTGTAGGCTGTAGCATCACCATCTTGGTTGGGATAATAGGTGGCAAAGTTGATGCTGGTTGGTAGTCCGTTATGGTAGGAAGAGTAAGTACCGCCGGTTGTGTAGGCAGTAAGGTGAACAGTAGTTACATTTTCCGTTGGGGTGGCTGTATAACTTAGCCCAAGTTCATCAAGAATTTTTAGGGTATTTACAAAGTCGGAGCTGATGAAAAAGTTGCAGTTATAGGTGTATGGAGCATAATCATCATACAAACCATCAGACTGTTCTGGGGTGGAAAATTCAATGTAGATGGAGGCTACAGATTCAGCAGTACCACTTGTGAACTTTGTGTAGTCCAGGTTTTCAAGGTCTGCGTTAACTGCCTCAATAAGCTTAGTTTGCTGGGTGGTACTAAGCTTATTCTTTTCGCTGGTATTAATACCATAACGGTCAAAAACCTGTACAAGTTCGATGTCATTATTTTTTATAGAATTAATTGGGTGGGACTTCTGGATAACCTCCTTACAGGATTCCAAAGCGGAGATGTGAGGAGCAAGCTGGGCAATGGTTTCCTTAGAATATTGGGCACTATAATAACGCTTTAAAATTGTGTTCGAGTTATTTTGGTACTCCACGCCAAAGTTTAAGTGTAAATAATTTCCAATTTCGTAAGCATTTGCACCATAAAAACCATAGTCAGGCTCATTTATATCGCCTGTGGAAAGCACCTTGTGGATTTCGTTAACCGCAAGAATAGCCTCCGGGGAGGTTAAGTTTATATGGCTGTAGTTATCGTCACCCTGCATGCTATAAACCTCAGCAGTGCCCAAAATATTAATGCGGTTGATGGTAACGGAGGAAACATTATTAAGGTTTGGCATTTTAGACTCAAACCCAAAGCCACCACTTAAAAAGTAGCCAAGTGTAATAGCCGAGATAACCAGCCAACCAATGCCAAAGGGCATACGCTTGCCAATACCGCTAAGGCTACGCCCGAGGATAAGCTCGCTGATGGCAAAGGCTATGAAGCCTGTGATAAATAGGGCAGCTAGGGCAAAAAAGGTGGAGTCTGTAACCTGAAAAAAGATTAGTGCAGAGGTGGTTCCAACAATAAAAACATTAATAAGTGTGGCAAGATGTTCGATGGGTCCACGTGAGTAAAAGGAAGCGGCACGCTCACTACTACGCTTTTTGTAGATAAATACGCTAAGTGCAAGTAGTACTATGCTGATGGCTAACCAGTAAAGCAGATTAATGATAATACTGCTAATTAGGGGCATTAAAGTCTGGTAACTATCAAGTACACCATAAAAAGAGGTAATGTTGCCAAATGGTGTAAGGTACTTAACAAGTTCCAAGGTTAGTATTGAACCGCTAACATAACCATACAGGAAGGAGGATGCCATTCCCTCCAACATTCCAAGGATTGCAGTGGTAGCTATTAGCATCTGTCCAGTTATAAGTACGCCAGACTCCATGGCGCCCAACTGTACAAGAACAAATGCACCAAGGCAGATTAGAAAAAAGGAAAGAACTGACCACAAAAATAGCTCCATAAGAACAAAGGTAAAAGGTAAAGCAATACCATATACCATATTAATGATGTGGTTAAGGGTAAGGTTGACTGCTAGTGGGATGAAAATGGAGAGGAAAACGGAGCAAACACCCGACAGCAGGATAAATTCACGCTTGATGGGTATAGAGTGAAACAGATCCACGCTACGCTTTTGGTGTAGGAACTTAAAGTGTATATGGATTGTGATAAACGAGGCTAGAAGCACTACAGCACCAACAAAAAACACGTGTACTGATTCATGCATACGTTCAAGGCTGGAAGAGTTCTTAATAATATCCTTAGCTGTTTGGTTATACTCCATAAGTGTGGGTAGGTACATAAGGCGTGAGATTGGGAGAACGAATGCTAAAATTCCTGTAATAAGTGCGAAAAATGAACGTTTATAACGTAGGTCATGCTTAAATATACGCTTGAATTGGTCAAAATTAGAAAGTGATGTTGTTGTAGTCATATCCAACTGCCTCCATTTCTCCGATAAATACTTCTTCCAGTGTAAGGGGGATACCCTGTACAAACTGTGGGTTATGCCTGCGTACAAGCTCGATTGAATCCTCCATAGTGCCGCGTACCATAATATCATATAAAATTCCCTGACGCTCAACCTTTATAATGTTTAGCCCAATGGAGTTTATGTCAATATCGTGGGTAAAGGCGAACTGAACTTTGCAGAAGCCAAGCTTTAGGTCATCAATATCACGCTGGAAGAGAATCTTGCCCTTGTGTAGCAGTCCAACTTGGTCACACAAATCCTCCAGCTCACGCAGGTTATGGCTACTGATTACAACGCTCATACCTGTTTGGGAAATTTCGTCCATAAGCAGCTTCTTTATCATAAGGCGGATTACAGGGTCTAGCCCGTCGAAAGCTTCATCCAGTAGGAGATATTTTGGGGAGCAAGCAAGGGAAAGTAGAATGGCAGCTTGACGCTTCATACCCTTGGAGAACTGGCTAATACGCTTGTGAGGGTCAAGGGGGAATCTTGAAAGCAGGTAGTTATACTTTTCCCGTGAAAAGTTGGGGTAGATTGTTTCATACATGTTTGCCATATCACGAATATTAGAGTTTGGTATAAAGTAAAGGTCGTCGGACAAAAAGAAAATGTTACTTTTGATGTGTGGGTTTTCAAAGACTGGTTGTTCGTCCACCAAAACCTCACCAGTGGTAGGGGAGTATACACCACTTATTAAGCGGAGCAGCGTTGACTTTCCAGAGCCATTTGGTCCCACTAGTCCATAAAGGGAACCTTCCTCGATTTGGGTAGTTAGTGAATCAAGTGCGGTAAAATTATCAAAACGTTTTACTACATTAATAATCTTAATCATTGGGTAACTCCTCACTTTCATATATAGTTTTTAAAACATTTTCAACATCAATCAAAGTGATTGCCGAAAGTTTGCACTGACGCAGGGCACCCTCAAGAGATTTTAGGTTTTGAATTTGGATTTGGCATAGTGCATTCTTGTTATCGCTAACAAAGCAGCCCTTGCCTGCAACGGTAAAAATTACACCATCTGTCTCCAGTTCGCCATATGCCTTTTGGATAGTGTTAGGGTTGATGGCAAGTGTACGCGCAAGGCTACGCACACTGGGCAGGGTGGACATAGGTGGTAGGATACCAAGCATAATATGGTTGGTGATACTTTCCTTTATTTGTGAATAGATGGGTGTACGACTTTTGTAGTCGAGCTTAAACATAATTAGCCTCCTTTAGCCCTCGAAAATAGTTGTAAAGCGGGTAACAGGATTTTACAATAAATAGCGTACCTGCTGTACTAATTCGATGAGTACAGTTATAGTTTATACCAGAGTAATCCATTTGTCAAGCACTTTTTGGAATTTTTTTTGATGTTAGGTAAATGCTGGCACAGATAGGCTTAAAAAAGTATATGTTGGCAGTGTACCAAGGCAGAAGATGATAATCAAAGAAAAAATGATACCGACTAAACATTCTTAATAATACTACTAGCTATATTTTACCATATTTAATAAATTGGTATGGTGATAGGTGCAAATATTTAATATATGGTGACAGATATAGTTGAGTTGGAATGTGACTAAGCTATCAAAAATTTGTGCAAATTAGCGGTATATACCACTTTTGTTTATATTTTTTTGTAAATATTGTTGACAAAGTACGCTGTAGAGTATATAATTACTAAATAGTACATAAAAATTATATATAATCTAGAGAAAATGTCCAAAATAGGGAGTGCTATACATACCAATTCCGTCACTGGATTGACCTGAAACAAGTTTTGTAGAGCTAAGAGTATGGAGTATAAGCAATGATTGAATATGCATAGGTTAGGGTAAATAGTTCCACTACAACATTTAACCAGCTTGTGTGTTCAATAATAAATTTTTGTGGAGGGATTTTTTATGGGAAGCATAGGGTACAAAACAACAGATAAACTTATTGATGGTGTAATGTATGTGGTTAAAACACTTGAAATGGACCTGGTATCAACCACAGCACTAGCATGTTTACTACTTGTTTTTGGGTATTTATTACGTAGTAAGGTTGGATTTTTGGAGAAGTTCTGTATTCCAGCAGCAGTTATTGGCGGATTTTCCTTTGCGGTTTTTAACTTAATTGTTAATGTTTCTGGTAGTCCATCAATAGTTATGACAACCACACTACAGACACCACTAATGATTGCATTCTTTACAACTGTTGGGCTTGGTGGCAGCTTTGGGCTAATGAAAAAGGGTGGAAAACATCTGCTTATATACCTTGCCGCCTGTTGGTTACTACCAATTATGCAGAACGTGATTGGCGTTAGCATTGCATCGTTAATGGGAACGGAACTCATTAATGGTGTTATGGCTGGGGCGGTATCCATGGAGGGTGGACATGGCGCGTCGGCATCATTTGGGCAAATGGCGATTGACCTTGGTTATCCAAATGCACAAACGTTTGCGTTTGCAGCTGCGACACTCGGGCTTATTTCGGGCAGCCTGATGGGTGGCACAGTTGCCGGGTGGCTGATTAAGAAAAACAATGTACGCATCCAAACAGCTGACATTAACGAGGGTTATGACGAAATAGTTAATAGGGCTACAGAGTCACAAGTGTTAAACGGTAAATCGCTACTGAGCACAATGGCACTAATAGGTACAATTATGGTAATTGGTAGTTACCTACCTCCAATGTTTAAAAGTGCGGTAGAGGGGCTTATAAAAGATTTTACACTACCTGGTTATGTTGGTGCAATGATTATTGCTGTAATCTTTAGAAATCTTAACGATTCATTTAAACTTGTTAAAATTAATGACAAAGCCGTAGACTTGATAGCGGACGTTTCCCTTGGAATATTCCTAACTATAGTCATGATGAGCCTTAAAACTTGGGAACTGCTTACAATGGCATTACCAATATTCGTTATAGTAGCTGCACAGGTTGTTGCAATCTTCCTACTTGGTGTTTTTGTGGTGTTCCCAGCCCTTGGTAAGGACTACGACGCAGCAGTTATGGTTTCGGGCTTAATGGGACATGGACTAGGCGCTACACCAAACGCAATGGCAAACATGGGCTCCGTATGTGATACATATAAACTACGTTCAAACAAAGCATACCTTATTGTTCCTATATGTGGAGCGGTACTAATTGACATAGTGGGTATACCAGTTATAACGCTATTTATAAATTGGTACAAGTAAGCATACCAATTACCCGTTAGATTGTGCAAAATGTCGGTTATTCGCTTAACGATTTGGATAGTTTAGCCAATTGACCAAACACTTACTTGTTGCTATAATAGAGTTACAAGGTGATGGTGATGGATTTACAACAATTTTACCCTTTATGTAAGATTGATATCCGAACAGCTGAAAATTGGAGTAGTGCAACATTCCAATAAGTAAGGTTCAAATCATATCATCTGTAATGTATCACACTTCAAAAAATGCAGCAACAAGGAGGAGATATTTTGATTAATAACCAGCAAGTGTCAAATGCAATGGAGATTAAGCTAGACAATGTTATGCCTAAGTATCCTGAGTTCCAAGCGGGTATACGCCGTGCACCAAACCGCGGGTTCCGCCTAACACAGGCACAGGCTGAAACAGCACTTAAAAATGCACTGAGGTATGTGCCAGAGGAAATGCACGACGTGTTAGCACCAGAGTTCATGGAGGAGCTTGTAACTTATGGTCGTGTTTATGCGTACCGTTTCCGCCCTGAGGGTAGACTGTATGGCAAACCGATTGATGAGTACAAGGGTGGCTGCGTTGAAGGTAAAGCGTTCCAAGTTATGATTGACAACAATCTTGACTTCGAAATCTCGCTTTATCCGTACGAGCTTGTTACATACGGCGAGACTGGTTCGGTTTTCCAGAACTGGCTACAGTACCGTTTAGTTAAGAAGTATCTCGAGGTTATGACACAGGAACAGACGCTCGTTATTGAATCTGGACATCCGGTTGGGCTTTTTCCATCAAAACCTGATGCTCCACGTGTAATTATTACAAATGCATTAATGATTGGTATGTTTGACAACCCAACTGACTGGGAGATTGCAGAGCAGATGGGTGTTGCCAACTACGGACAGATGACAGCGGGCGGTTGGATGTACATTGAGTACGCAGGGAATAGTTCATGGAACATTTAACACACTACTGAACGCTGGCAGACAACGCCTTGGAATTGGACAGAACGAAGACCTTGCTGGATTCCTATTTGTTACTAGTGGGCTAGGCGGAATGAGTGGGGCACAGCCAAAAGCGGTAGAGATTGCTAACGGTGTTGGCATTATTGCTGAGGTTGACCTTTCCCGTATTGAAACAAGGCATAAACAAGGATGGGTTGGGCTAGTGTCCAGCGACCTTGACGAAGTTTTTGCAACTGCTAAGAAGCATATGGATGCTAAAACTACAATATCAATTGCATACCACGGCAACATTGTTGACCTGCTACAGTATGCGGTAGACCACAATGTACATATTCATCTTCTTTCCGACCAGACATCGTGCCATAATGTACATGACGGCGGATACTGCCCACAGGGGCTAAGCTTTGAGCAGCGTACTGAAATGCTAGGTAAAGACCGTAAAAAGTTTGTTGAGATGGTAGATGCTACACTTCATACACATTTCAAGCTTATTAAAACCCTTACCGACCGTGGCAGCTACTTCTTTGACTATGGTAATGCATTCCTTAAGTCGGTTTACGATGCAGGTGTTACTGAAGTTTCCAAGAATGGATACGACGAAAAAGACGGCTTTATCTTCCCTTCATACGTTGAGGACATCATGGGGCCGGAGCTGTTCGACTATGGTTATGGGCCGTTCCGTTGGGTATGCCTAAGCGGCAGTGCAGAGGATTTGCGTAAAACCGACCAAGCTGCAATGGACTGTATCGACCCGAACCGTAGGGCACAAGACCGTGACAACTGGGTGTGGATTAGGGATGCCGAAAAGAATGCACTAGTTGTAGGAACACAGGCACGTATACTTTACCAAGATGCAGAGGGCAGAAAAAAGATAGCACTAAAGTTCAATGACATGATTAAGAATGGCGAGATTATACCAGTTATGCTAGGGCGTGACCATCATGACGTTAGCGGTACCGACTCACCATTCCGCGAAACATCAAACATCAAGGACGGCTCCAACGTTATGGCGGATATGGCTACACAGTGCTTTGCAGGTAACGCTGCACGTGGCATGAGCCTTATTGCACTACACAACGGCGGCGGCGTAGGCATTGGCAAGAGCATTAATGGTGGGTTTGGCATGGTGCTAGACGGGACCGAGCGTGCAGGAAAAATTATAGCATCAGCAATGATGTGGGACGTTATGGGCGGGGTTGCTCGCCGTGCATGGGCACGCAATGTTAACTCCATTGATACTAGTGCGGAGTACAACAAAAACTACCAAGGTGAAGGACACATAACCATTCCGTTCATTCCGAAGGAAGAGCTTATTAAGAAGATTGTAGCGGAGAAAATGGGTCTATAACAAAATACGTAAGGATAGGGTGAATGAGTCGCTCTATCCTTATGATTAATAAAATAAAGAGGTGCAATATGTCAAAATTAATCGAATGTATACCAAACTTTAGTGAGGGCAGAAATGAAGAGGTTATTAACGCTCTTGTAGCAGTTGCTAAAAGTATTCCTGGGGTAGTGCTGCTGGATAGCTCAAGCGACGCTAGCCACAACCGCAGCGTGTTTACATTAGTAGGAGATGAGGTTGGCATTGCTGAGGCAGCATTCCAGCTTGCCAAACTTGCACAGCAAAAAATTGACCTAACAAAACATACTGGCGAACATCCACGAATGGGTGCTGTAGACGTTATTCCGTTTGTTCCTGTTAAGGATGCAACAATGGAAGACTGCATTGAAATATCCAAAAAAGTTGCTGAGCGTATTGGAAAAGAGCTATCAATTCCAGTGTTCCTTTACGAAGAATCCGCAACAGCCGACCACCGCAAAAACCTTGCAGCAGTGCGTAAAGGTCAGTTCGAGGGAATGCCAGAAAAAATTAAAGACCCAAAATGGACACCAGACTTTGGCGGTAACACAGTTCACCCAACAGCGGGCACTGTCGCTATTGGTGCTAGAATGCCGCTTGTTGCGTTCAACATCAATCTTTCAACATCGGACATTACCATTGCTAACAACATTGCAAAGGTTATTCGTGCATCTAGCGGCGGGTTCAAGTACTGCAAAGCAATCGGCGTAATGCTGGAAGACCGCAACATTGCACAGGTTTCCATGAACATGGTAAACTACGAGGGCACACCACTTTACCGTGTGTTTGAGGTAGTGCGTGCCGAGGCAGAGCGTTATGGCGTACATATTATAGGTAGTGAAGTAATAGGGCTTACACCATCAAAGGCACTAGTGGATTGCGCTGAATATTACCTAAAGATTGAGAAATTCGACTACAAAAAACAAATACTAGAAAACCATATATTAGGTAGCTAGTGTAAAATACTCAAATAGACTGGGCTGCCGAATGGTTACTGCACAGTCTATTTGCAAAACTTTCAACATTTTGGTTAGCGTCCACAAAAAAAGGTAAAAGGGGTAGTAGTATGGAATACGAACTGCTAATAGATAACATCGGCATACTGGCGACACCAATTGGCAACTCACCGTTAAAGGGTATGGCACAGGGAAACATCAACATCACCCAAAACTGCTGCGTTGGAGTTTCACAAGGGAAGATTGCTTTTGTGGGTAAACAAGGCTCAGGTGTTACCGCCAAAAAGACCATTGATGCTGGCGGTGCGTTAGTAACGCCAGGGCTAGTAGATTCACACACCCACCTTGTTTTTGGGGGATGGCGACAACATGAAATGGCACAGAAGCTGGCGGGGGCAACCTACCTTGACATTTTGCGTGCTGGCGGCGGAATACTTTCCACGGTGGAGGCAACACGTGCGGCGAGCTTTGAGGAGCTGTACCAAAAGGCAAGCGGGCTGTGCGACACTATGATGAAGTACGGTACTACAACATGTGAGGCAAAAAGTGGATATGGGTTAAACCTTGAAACAGAGCTGAAACAGCTAGAAGTAGTGAAAAAACTGGAAGAAACATGCAAGATGGAAATAGTGCCTACATTTATGGGGGCACATGCTATTCCGCCGGAATATAAGGAAAATCCGAACTCGTATGTTGAACTTGTTTGTGATATAATGTTACCTGAAGTGGCAAAACGTGGGCTGGCTGAATTTTGCGATATCTTTTGCGAAACAGCGGTGTTTGATGTGGAGCAGACGGGCAAAATCCTTACAAAGGCACGGCAGCTTGGGTTTAAGCTGAAGATGCATGGCGACGAGATTGACCCAATTGGTGGGGCGGAGCTGGCGGGAGAGCTGGAGGCACACTCGGCAGAGCATTTGATAGAAACTAGCGACCTTGGAATTAGGGAAATGTCACAGGCGGGAACCATTGCGGTGCTGCTACCGGCGACATCATTCTACCTTAATAAAAACTTTGCACGTGCAAGGCAGATGATTGAGGTGGGTGTGGTAGTTGCAATTGCGACCGACTTCAACCCTGGTTCTAGCCCTAATTTGAACCTGCAAATTCCAATGAGCCTAGCCTGTATGAAGTACAAAATGACACCCGAAGAAAGATTAACAGCTGTAACGCTGAATGCGGCAGCTGCCATAAACCGTAGTAGCACAGTCGGCAGCGTTGAAGTAGGCAAGCAGGCAGACCTAGTTATTTGGGACGCTACAGACCTTAACTACATCTTTTACCGTTATGGAACAAACCTTGTGAAAACCGTAATTAAAAAAGGTGAAGTTGTAGTGCAAAATTAAAACATAAAAAGGAGAAATAATTTAATGAAAAGCGATATCGAAATAGCACAGGAATCGTCAATGCTACATATTACAAAGGTTGCAGCAGCTATAGGACTAACTGAGGATAACATTGCAATGTATGGTAAATACAAGGCAAAGGTTGACCACTGTCTAGTAGCAAATATGCAGGACAAAAAAGACGCAAAAGTTAAACTTGTAACTGCAATCAGCCCAACACCAGCAGGTGAGGGCAAAACAACAACAACAGTAGGGCTAGGCGATGCCCTAAACCTACTTGGAAAAAAGACGATTATTGCACTGCGTGAACCATCACTTTGCTCAGTTTTTGGCGTAAGGGGTGGAGCAGCAGGGGGGCGGATATGCACAGGTTGTACCTATGGAGGATATTAACCTTCACTTTACTGGAGACCTACACGCAATTGGTGCGGCAAACAACCTACTAGCAGCAATGATTGACAACCACATTTTCCAAGCGAATGTGCTAGGAATTGACCCACGCCGAATTGCATGGCGTCGTGCGGTGGATATGAACGACCGCCAACTACGTGCAATGGTAAACGGAATAGGCTCAAAAGTTAACGGTGTGCCACGTGATGATGGATTTGACATTACTGTTGCTTCCGAAATTATGGCTGTATTCTGCCTTGCAACCGACCTTGTAGACCTAAAGGAACGTGTAGCTAAGATTGTTATTGGTTACACATACGACAACAAACCAGTTACTGCTGGACAACTGAAAGCACAAGGTGCTATTACAGCACTACTTAAGGATGCATTTGACCCGAACCTAGTGCAAACACTTGAGCATACACCAGCGTTTATCCATGGTAGCCTGTTCGCAAACATCGCACACGGCTGCAACACTGCAATAGCAACACGCACTGCAATGAAATGCCTTGCGGACTGTTGTAACTGAGGCTGGGTTCGAGTGGTGACCTTGGTGCGGAGAAGTTCATTGACATTAAGTGCCGTAAAACTGGCATTCGTCCAAATGTTGTAGTTATTGTTGCCACAGTACGCGCACTAAAACATCACGGCGGCTGCACAAAGGAAAACCTGAATACCGAAAATCTTGAGATGCTACGCAGCGGTATGACCAACCTTGAAAAACACATTTATAATGTAACAAAAGTTTACGGACTGCCAGCTGTTGTTGCTATAAACCGTTTCCCAAGCGATACTGAGGCTGAGCTTGCACTTGTAGAGGAACTGTGCAACAAGGCGGGTGCGAACGTTGCTCTTTCCGAAGTGTTTGGCAAGGGTGGTAAGGGCGGAGTAGCCCTAGCTGAGAAGGTTCTGGAACTTATCGACCAGCCAAATAACTTCCAGTTTGTTTATGACGAAAATGATTCGATAAAAGATAAGATTGCGGCAATAGTAACAAAAGTGTATGGCGGTAATGGTGCAGCGTATTCGGCAGAGGCAGCCAAATCCATTGCAGAAATTGAGGGGCTGGGCTACAAAAACCTACCAGTTTGCATGGCTAAAACTCAGTACTCATTCTCCGATGATGCTAAGGCGCTTGGTGCTCCTACAGGCTTTGAAATTACAGTGCGACAGGTAAAACTTTCCGCTGGTGCTGGGTTTGTTGTAGCGATTGTTGGTGCTGTTATGACAATGCCAGGGCTACCGAAGGTACCATCTGCTGAGAAGATTGACGTGGATGCACAAGGAAAAATCACAAGTACCTATTCTAAACAATATTACGTGAAAAACAACATAATTAACCACAGTTCTACCCAATGTAACATAATGTAGGGCTTGATTGTGGCACACATTTTTAGGAAATGAAGGAGTGGAGCAAAATGTTATTAACAGAGCTTACAGTAGTAAAGTTTGTAGACACATTAGCAAGTGATGCACCAGCACCAGGAGGTGGCTCTGCCAGTGCACTTGCAGGTTCGCTTGGAATAGGACTAACCAACATGGTAGCGGCACTAACAATTGGCAAGGCAAAGTATGCGGAGCATGACGAGCTTATGGTGGAAATTTTACGTGACGCTACAAAGCTAAAGGAGCTTTTCCTAGACGCTATAAACCGTGATACTGATGTGTTCAATGGTGTTTCCGCAGTATTCACAATGCCAAAAAAGACAGACGAGCAAAAGGCAGAACGTTCGGCAGCACTACAGGAAGCACTAAAAATGGCGACGCTTGTACCCGCACAAATGATGCAGCTAGCACACGAGGGATTAATGCTAACCCAAAAGGCAGTAGGTAAGTCCAATACGAACGCTTGTTCAGACCTTGGCGTGGGTGCACTCAACCTGAAAAGTGCGGTACAGGGCGCATGGTTAAACGTGCTAACCAACCTTTCAGGCATCAAGGATAAGGAATTTGTAACAAGTCAGCGTGCAGCTGGTGAAAAAATTATTGCTGCGGCACTACCGCTTGCGGATGAGATTTACACGGAGATTTTGAAACAGGTGCAGTAAAAAATCAATTAATAGTAAAATTTTATTCACTTTAATTATTTGATAAATTTGGGTAAAGTTTGCACAACTCTTATCTGTTTGGGTTGTAATTGACATACAGTTAACCGTAAAAATAGAGAGGAGCATGTGATGGAAAAGGTAAAAAGAAATGGAATTGATGGCAATCAGCTTAAGATTTTGGGAACTATTCTAATGGTTTTCGACCACTTGGGTGCGTTTTTGAGCTTAGACACACCTATTTGGTTTGGTTGGTTGGGTCGACCAGTAGCGATTATATTTTTTTTTTTGAGCTCGGAAGGGTTCAAATATACCAGAAATAAATTCAAATACGCCTATATGTTATTAGGTGGATTTTGGATTATGAGTTTGGGCAATTGGGTCTTTGGTAAATATTTTCCAGTAAATGACATTGAGCTGTATGCAAATATTTTTGGAACGCTGTTTTTTGGTGTTTTATATATGGTTTTATGGGATATGCTTACTTTGCAGCTAAAAGGAAAAAACATCATTAAAACGCTTGCAGTCATCGTCTTGATGATAATTCCATTTGTTGAGAGTTTGCTGGTTATGCAACTGCTTGATGCAAGTCCTCCAGTTGCCATATTATTGTTAAAGTTAGTTCCGACACTACTTGTTACCGAAGGCGGTATATTGTACGTTGTTATGTCGCTTATGTTTTATATATTTAGGGATGTAAAGTGGGCTAAATATGCTGTAATATCAAGCTTCGGAATTCTTACTTTGTTAATGGCGTTGGGCTCAGGGCTAAATATACTAACTCAAGGCTATGAATGGATTTCAATTTTTTCACTTATTCCTATCTACCTTTATAATGGTAAAAAAGGCAAGGGTAGTAAATACTTTTTTTATATTTTTTACCCATTACATATTTTTATAATTTATATGGTTAGCTATTTTATTTAAGTTTATATAACCTACATACACAGGGGATTACCCAATCTGTTTATTTTGTATTCAGTAATGTCGAAATTAAGATGAAATTTACACAAGCATACTGGCACAGGTACAGAAAAAACCCCAATTAATAGTAAAAAATACTATTAGTTTAAATTATTCACACAAAATACTAGACTTTAAAGCTTTTAGAGGGTATAATATACTTTTAATATATTATTTTATGATTTTAATATGTTCGGAGTGAGATATATGAAAAAGTTACCCTCTAAAATTGACCTAGCGAAGATACCACACCCAGGGCTACGTAACATTAAAACAGCGGTGGCAATCTTTATAACACTTACAATATTCCGTTATGCGGGGTCGACAAATGGATTAGTTGCAGCAATTGCATCCCTTATTTGTATGCAGGATAGTGTGGAAAAATCAATATCCGAAGGGATAAAACGTGTTATTGGTACATCCATGGGCATCTTGTCAGGAATGATTTACATAATTTTGGCAAAGGATATATTGGAGCAACCCATAACATTGTTGATGAGTAGCATAGGTGTGATTGTTGTAATATATGCATGCAACCTGCTAAAATTAAGGGACAGTGTAGTTATTAGCACATTTATTTACCTAATTGTTGTTATTGACATTCAAACTACTGAGCCGCTTGCCTATGCTGCCAACCGAATGTTTGAAACAATTGTTGGAATTACCATTGCAGTACTTGTAAACCAGCTACTCTTTCGCCCAAAGAAAAAACCAGAAAAGGAGGAGGATGTATTGCAGGAAATCTTCAAGGAATTTGCACCAGAACACTTTAAAACCAACAAATGGAGTGGTGGTACAACCACAGAACTTGCACTGTTACCCGAAGGGTCAAGCTATGCCGAGCCTAACTTTAATGTGCGAATATCAACAGCAACAGTGGAACAGGACAATAGCACATTTACATCGTTACCAGGGTACGACCGTTATATTATGCCCCTACATTGGGAGATGGGGCTGGAACATGAGGGGATTCACAGTACACATCTAAAACCATTTAAGCAGGATATATTTTGTGGGGAATGGACAACAAAAAGCACAGGAATATGTACCGACTTCAACCTAATGGTCACACGTGGAATTGATGGTGGACTGTGTGTGCTAAAACGTGGGGAACCACGCCAAATTCACCCCGATATGTTTAGCGTTTTTTACCTGTTGCAGGATGACACAGCACTTACAATACATGGTGAGGGATTAGTTTTTTACAAGATTGTAAATAAGGCACACACACTAATTGTTTTTGAGCCATTTACACCAAAAGGCGAACTTCCCTACTATATTTCTCTGGAGGCAGACCTGCCAGACAAGGATGCAGTGGTAGCTGTAGGTGCAGTAGCATTTACACAGCCTAAGAATCCGTAGAAGTTTTTGGTGGGCTTGTGCTTGCCAACAAAACATAGTACTAACTTGTTTAGGGGAATGTTTATGGACTATTTTACAGCACTTGACTACATTCACAACAAAGTAAAGTTCAGCGCTAAAAAGGGGCTACATCGAATTCAAAAACTGATGGAGCTGCTGGAGTATCCGCAGGACAAACTTCAGTATGTCCATATAGTAGGAACTAATGGGAAGGGTTCCACAGCTAGCTTTTTAACTAGCATTCTTGCTGAGGCTGGTTACAAGGTTGGTATGTATACATCCCCGTACATGCTAAGGTTTAATGAACGAATACGTATAAATTCAACCTTGATTTCTGACCGAGATTTAGTTGAGATTACACAAGAGGTTAAGACGTGCGTGGAAAAAATGCTGGAACAAGGTTTTGAACAGCCCAATGAATTTGAGATTGTAACAGCAATCGGATTTGTATACTTTGCAAAGCAGAAGTGTAACATTGTTGTGTTGGAGGCTGGTTTGGGTGGTATGCTTGACCCAACCAATATCATTAAGGCTCCACTTGTAACATTAATTACACCAATATCCTACGACCATACATCAGTGCTGGGCAAAACCATAGAGGAGATTGCTACCAGCAAGGCAGCAGTCATTAAGAAGGGTACCCATGTAGTATCAGCAAAACAGTTACCAGAGGCAGCAGCCAAAATACAAGAACAAGCAGAACTAGAGGGAGTAAACATAACCATTTTGGACAGTGAGCTAACAGGTATAAGATTCTATATTTTTGGCAGCAAATTTTCATACAAGAAGCACCAAAACCTCGGAATAAGGTTAGTGGGGGTGCACCAAGTAGAAAATGCTAGAATGGCACTGGAAGCTGTGGATGTTTTACGTAAAAAGTACCGTAAAATTACAAGAGAAACCATTCGTCAGGGGCTTGGCAAAGCAAACTGGATGGGCAGGATGGAAGTTGTAGCACGTTTACCATTAACAATATTTGATGGTGCACATAACCCTCAGGGAGCAATGCTTTTGGCGCAAAACTTACAAAATCTCAAACTGAATAAAGACGTTACATTTGTGGTTGGGGCAATGTCAGACAAGGATATTGCACAAATAATACAGCCACTACTGGATATTGGTGCAGTATTTATTGCAGTATGTCCAAAGGATAACCCACGTGCAGTTTCAGCCGAAGATTTACGCGATATAATACAAAAAAATGATGTTAAAGCATATTCAGCAAAAAGCGTAGAGGCAGGATTGGAGCTAGCAAAACAGATTACACCAAGCCATGGAACAATTGTCATACTTGGTTCACTATACCTTTATAAAGAGGTAAGAGAGTTTTACGGAAAATAATAGCGGCAGAGTAAAGATAGGTGCGTAATAAGTGCTAGATGGATGGGAAGTTGCCACTAGACGAAAAGGCTCAGCCTTGCGGTACCTATCTTATTTCCACCGCCACAAAAGGTCGAGAATTAATCAAACAATTCTCCCTTTATGTGGCAATTGGCACGAAGGGATGAAAATTTAAAAATGAGAAACAACAAAACAACCAAGCTGGTAACGGCAGGTTTATTAGTGGCACTCGCAATTATATTTACAAGATTTCTTTCATTTGAAACACCAATAGTACGAATTGGCTTTGGATTTTTGCCATTAGCCATGTTAGGTATGATGTATGGTCCAAAGTATAGTTTTGCTGGTGCAGTACTAGCAGATATTTTAGGAGTTATAATCTACCCAAAGGGTGCATACTTTCCAGGGTTTACAATATCTGCAGCAGTAGGCGGACTTTTTTACGGAGTTGGGCTGCACAAACGTCAAAACTCCATTGTAAATGTAGGTTTAACCTGCCTAGCTATTACAGTAATTGTGAATTTAGGAATGAATACTGTCTGGCTATGGATGATGAATGATAAGGCGTTCCTTGTGTTATTAATTCCAAGGATTCAAAAGGAGTTAATAATGCTACCAATAAGAACTTTCGTAATATGTACAGCCAGCCAAACAATAAGGAAGATTGTTCCCAACTATGTTACCGAAAGTGCCTAGGCAAAAACGTATGTATGGTAAAATGCAGAAGTTCTTGGTTAATATACATACAAATAAAATATTAATGTGCTATATTTTTTCAGTCAAAGGTTGGACAAAGTTATTAAAAATGCTTGATTTTAAATGCTTTTTTGTATATACTAAAGGCAGGAAAGATAATCGTCCAACCCAAAATTTACATGGAGGCTGATAAATATGTTAGTTACAGGAAAAGAGCTGCTACTACACGCACAAAAAAACAAGTACGCAGTAGGTGCCTTTAATATTAATAATATGGAAATTTTGCAAGCGGTGCTGGATGCAGCAGTTGAGCTAAAATCTCCAGTTCTACTTCAAACTTCACAGGGTGCCATTAAGTATGCTGGTATGGATTACCTTTCAAACATGGTAAAGCTTGCAGCAGCCAAGGCAAATGTGCCTGTAGCACTTCACCTTGACCATGGAACAAGCTTTGAAACAATTGTACAGTGTCTGGCAAGCGGTTGGACATCGGTGATGATTGATGCTTCACACCACGCCATTGCAGAAAATATTTCGGCAACTGCTGAAATTGTAAAGATTGCACATGCTGCTGGGGTTTCCGCAGAGGCTGGTCTAAGTCGCCTTTCCGGAATTGAGGAGCACATTAGCGTTTCCGAAAAGGATGCAATATACACGAACCCCAAAGAAGCCGTGGACTTTATTAACCAAACCGGGATTGACTTCCTTGCTGTAGCAATTGGTACTGCACACGGAAAATATAAGGGAACACCGCATCTTGACTTTGACCGCCTTGCAGAAATAAATAAGATTGTTTCAATTCCGCTAGTTCTACATGGTTCATCTGGAATTGGTGAGGAGGACATAAAATAAGCAGTTTCCCTAGGTGTTTGCAAAATTAACATTGACACCGACATTCGTCAAGCATTTACCGATGGAATACAAAGTGTTTTTGCTAAAAATCCGCAGGAATTTGACCCCCGTAAAATCCTAGGTCCAGCAAAAACAAAGATGACCGAAGTGGTAAAAGAAAAAATGAGAATGTTTGGCTCCATTGGAATGGCATGGTAGGCACAAGCGGCGGGTAATATAACCGTTAAAAAAGCATAAATGCAAGCACAAAACCTCATATTAAGTTATGGGGATTTTGTGCATTACTACATCACAAAAGGTGGTGAAGTAAAGGCTATATTTAGGAGGGTGAAGTTGTGAACAAGTTTATAAAAATGGTGTTTGTAGTACTTGGAATTGGTACACTAGTTTCCGCAATTGGGGTCATTGGGCTTAGCTATGCGGCACTTATCAGCTCACTACGTACCATGCGTCTAGGGCGCAACGTTATGCGACAATATTTAGAACGTGAAATTATAATGGGTGAAGATGATATGTGCTAAAGTCACATATCGCCTGATATAGCGGATTTTCACCTTGACACAGTAGCAGTAGTGTAGTACTATTAAACTAGTTAGCAGGGCAAAGATTTGTTAATTGGAAGGTTAAATGGTAGCATTGTGCTACAATAGTACAACCTAAACAGGCAAAATGAAGATTAAAAGGAGATGATTAGTATGATGGTTAAATCATTAGCAGATGCAGTAAATAAGCAGATTAATGCCGAACTTTACAGCGCATACTTATACCTATCCATGTCCTCGTGGGCACAGCAAAATGGATGGAAGGGGCTTGCTAACTGGATGCGTATACAGGCACAGGAGGAGCAGGCACACGCAATGACACTATTTGACCAAATGCACGAACGTGGGGCAGAGGTTCAGCTTACACCTATTGCACAACCAGTAGCCCAGTGGAACGACCCAGTAGCAATCTTTGAAAATGTATGTTCACATGAGGCAGAGGTTACACGTGGCATTAATGAGATAGCTACAATTTCTATGGAGAACAAGAATTATGCTTTTTACCAGTTCATACAGATGTTTGTAAAAGAGCAGGTTGAGGAAGAAGCAACATCAGGGGAAATACTAACACGTGTAAAACGTACACAAGGACACCCAGCAGTGCTTGATTCCATTGACCAGGAACTTGGTCAGCGTGTTTTTGTTCCACCATTCCCAGTGAAATAATACAAAATAATTAAAAGAACCAACTAGATTTAATTCTAGTTGGTTCTTTTTTTGCGTCCAAGCAAAATGCGATTTGCCCTACCACCGAAAAATATTATTATAAAAAGCACCAACCATTAAGCAAAAACACCCAATAATTACTAAATATTAGGATAAACAACTAAAAAATGTAAAATAAAATCAAATATGACCTTATCAAAATGTGAAATTCGCATAAAAACCAACGTATAATATAGCAACAGAGATAAAAAAGCATGGAAAACATGGGACAAGCTGTAATATTTTTAGACACAAAAACAGAATTGTTAAACGTTTATATGCTTTCATTTGAATAAATGTGACGGTGGTTGTTGAGTATGAAATATAATACTGAAATATCAAAATCCTTATTTGGTGATTGGGCAAGGAACTTTGTTATGTCAAACCAAACGTTCGTGTGTTGGTTGGGGCTGTTTATGTTGGGGTTCCTACTTTCCAATGCTGGCATAGCATCATTTACATCGCCTTTTGCCCTCAGCCTTATTATTGCGCTACCCTTTGCAGTAACCTTTCCTGGGGCTGTGGGTGCAGCGGTAGGATACATAATTTTACCAACTGGTGCAGGGCAGTACTACCTTGTGGCGGCACTGGTAATACTTGGCATCAAGTGGATTTTGGGGGACGGATGGGATACTGTAAATCCGCTAATCTACTCACTGGTAACCGTTGTGAGCTTGGGTGCAGTGGGTGCAGTTTCTTTTTCTACATATGAAACACCAACCAAAGCATTAATAGCCATTTCCTCCAGTGTATTAATGGGGGCAGCGTTTACATTCATACTGGCACAGTCGGACTTCCTGTGGGACAGCATACCCAACATTTTAACCAGTACGCAGATGATGTCTGTAGGGGTTCTTGGGGTAGTTACATTAATTGGGCTTAACTCAATTATCCTGTTTGATATGTCCATGGGTAAGGTTGCAGTGGTTGTGCTAATATTAATGACTGCATGCAATGGTGGAATAGGCGCAGGTTGCACAGTAGGCGTAATTTGTGCATTTATCTTTGCACTTTTTTCAACCCAGCTTAGTGCCCATGTTTTAATCTATCCACTTTCGGGGCTGTTGGCAGGAACATTTGGAATACGCAGCCGATTTCGCTCTTCGTTATGTATGTTGGTTGCCACTACAGTTGTACTGTTTGTTGCACCATTTGATGTGGATTATACTGCCCTGTACGAGATTGCTGCAGGCAGTATTATATTTATGTTAATACCATTTGGGGGATTTGTTACCGCACTCAAGACAGCATCATCACCAGCAAACCTAGTAAACCGTGGGGACTACTTGGCAAGCTACAAACTGGGGCAGATGGCAGATGAACTAATTAATATCAGCACCACAACATGTGAAGTGGCAAAACGGTTGGACAGGCTTAACTTTACAGTGAATGACAGTATATATGACCATGTTGCTAACTATGCTTGTCGTCGGTGTGAGGAAAATACCGTTTGCTGGCAAAAATATTACGAATCAACAACCAAGGCAATAACAATAGGAATCGAAAGCCTAAAGGGCAAAAAGAAGATTGATATACCAACATTGCCCGATACATTTATGCGTAGGTGCAAACGCCCTGACCGCTTTGCTGCTGGCATTCAAAAGGAGTATATGCGTATACAGGCAAAAGGTGAGGCAAACGCCAAAACAAGCTCGATGCGTAGTGTAATTACAGACCAGTTCAAGGGTATAGCGGAGTTTTTACAAGAACTGCAAAAGTCCTACTACCAAAAAGATGGTGAGGACTACGTGCGAAGTGAAACGATTACACATAAACTAAAGCAGGAGGGACTTACCCCTGAATGGGTAGTTTGCCGCAGCGATAATTATGGTTACTATGTGTACATAGCGCTTAGCATAGTGTATGAGGACCGTCTAAGCGAGGAGATAATTGTAAACATTACACAGACGGTGCTGGACTGCAAGGTTTCCATGCCAACGGTGCAACATCAGGGGGACATAATGCTGGTGGAGGTTATGGAGCAACCAAAGTTCAGAGTAGAATATGGAATTTTTCAAAAAAGCTATAGGGATAAAAAGCTGTGTGGGGATAGTGTTCGCACCTTTGAGCAAAAGGGAACCCACCACATAATACTAGCAGATGGTATGGGTTCAGGTGGCAGTGCTGCACTAGACTCAATTATGGCATCAACGCTACTTGAACGCCTTATTGATACTGGTGTAGGCTTTGAAAGTGCCTTAAAGCTTGTAAACTCTGCATTAGTAGTAAAAAGTGGCGAGGAGTCACTTTCCAGCATTGATATAACAGCCGTCAACCTTTTTACGGGCAAGTGCGACATTTATAAGGCAGGTGCAGCCCCCACAATTATAAAAAAAGGGAACAAGTGCGGACTTATTGAGTCAACATCGTTACCAGTAGGAATTATTGGCGGCGTAAGCTTTGAACACTCACAAATCAAGCTGCGCGATGGTGATATAGTAATAATTATGAGTGATGGAGTAGTAGAATCGGGCACCCAGTGGATAATGGACTACCTGCGTGTGTACAAGGGTGAGGGCCTTAACGTAATGTGCCAAGAAATTGTACACATGGCAAAGGAAAAAACAAGCGACGGACGTGAAGATGACATGACTGTAGCAGCAGCGTGTATATGGGAGGAAAAGAAGGCTGAGTAATAAGGGGAAGTCCTAATAATATATATCTAAATAAAACAAGGGTTATAAGTTTGGTAACTGTCCGAACTTATAGCCCTTGTTTTGCATTGTGGTAGTTTAAAATATAGTAGGCTAAAAGGTTTCAACTTCAGTTAGAAACAAAAATAAAGGTAGTTGTAGTAGTGAATCACTTCTATATATTTGATAATATTCATAAATTTTATAAGTAATGGTAAAGCTGCGCTAAAATACTGGAACAAGGCAGAATGATATTAAATAAAAAAGGGGCAAAAATATGAAACGTGAAGATATTAAACGTAACTATGTGCATGATATGGAGAAAAAAGATAAAAAAAACCGAACATTTATATCAGATAAGTTTAAAACCGAGTTCAAGAACATTATTGCTAAACCAAAAAATGTTTTCCTACCAACATTTAGGGTGGAAATGGACGATAATACACAGGCACTTTTGGAGGGGTGCAAAGGTGTGCTGCACTATGAACCGGACTGTATCAAGCTTAACTGTGGCAGGTATATAGTAACTTTTAACGGCTCCAACCTTGTAGTACAGTCGTTTACAGCCAACACAATTATTATAGAGGGGGTAATAATCTCCCTTGACTTTGGGCAATAGCACAGTGCATTTGGAAGGTGGCGGGTAAGATGTTTGTTATACAATTTATTAGATTTTTGCGTGGTTATGTAAAAATTCAGGTTACAGGCGGTTTTGTGGAACGCTTTATTAACCTTTGTGCACAAAAGGGCATATCATTTTGGGAGCCAATGGGCGGACGCGGCAGCTTTTCCGCATATGTTCGGGCTAGTAGTTATAAGAAACTGCGTGGCATAGCAAAACTAACATATGTTAAAATGCGTATTGTGCAAAAATTCGGTCTGCCCTTTACCAGGCAGAGAAATAGGAAAAGAAAAGGTCTGATAGTGGGTGCCCTTGCATGTGCCATAGTGTTTTTGGTGGCAAGCAACTTTGTGTGGGCAATTGATGTGGAGGAGAACACAGCAGTAACAAGTGATGTAATTATGGAGCGGCTAGACCGTCTAGGGGTTAGAGTTGGTGCAATTGGGAAGAATATTAATGCACGTGAAGTTGAACGCAAAATGATGATGGAGTCCCCTGAAATTTCATGGATTGCAATTAATATTCGTGGCAGCAAGGTTTTTGTCAAGATTAATGAGCGTACAGTAGCACCACTTAACGTAGACCACGACACGCCATACAACATTGTAGCAAGCGAAAGTGGCACAGTGGTTTCTATGGAGGTGTACGAGGGTGAGGCAGTAGTGCGTGTTGGGGAGGGTGTAGCACAGGGCGACCTGCTGGTAAGCGGTATGGTGAAAGGGCTGGTAATAGGTAAGGATGAGGTGGTACGGGTAACACATGCACGTGCTAAGGTGGTTGCGGAAATTCAAAAAGAGATTCAAGTAAAAGTTACATTCAAGGAGCTAAAGAGCGTACCAACAGGCAATGTTTACACACGTTACAAGCTAGGTACAGCGGAAACAGGCTTCCCACTGTACATTGCTACACAGCTAAATGGGGAGTATAAGGTGCAAAAATCCGCAGAGCAGGTGGTTTTCTTAGGCTTTGCACTGTCAATAACACTTACCAAAACCCAGTACATAGAGCTGGAGAGCAAGGAGATTATAACCCAGCCCGACCAAGCACTGGGGCTAATAGAAAAAAAAATATTAGCAATTGAGGGTGTGGAACTGGAAAACTGTGTTATAATACAAAGGCAGGTTGAAATACAACAGACCGAAGAAGGGCTAGTTGGAACGTATAAATATATTGTTGAAAAAAACATTGCACAAGAATCACAGATTTTAACAAATTAGTATTGTTTTTTATGTGGATTTGTTATAAAATAGAAGATGGGGATAGTATCACACAAAACTAGAGGCTATATCAAACTTAAAAATGAGGTCTAGCCAATTCTGGCTTGCCCATAAATACATAGCCCGCGTGTTTGGTAAACAACTAGTGCTAAACAGCTTGCAGTGTAGCAATGCAGGGAATCTCATTGCAAAAACGGCGTGAAGATATAGGAAACAAAGTAGCAAAAGGAGGAGTAAAATTGACAAATGATGGTGTAAAGGTTCATATATCCAACCGACAGACCGACATTAAAATACCAACAGGTGTGCGTATGTTAATACGGCGTGCTTGTACAGCGGTACTTGTTTACGAAAAATTTAAGGGTGCATGCGAAATAAGTGTGAGCCTGGTAACTAACAAGCAGATACGTGAGATTAACCATGAACACAGGATGATAGATAAAGCCACCGATGTTTTATCATTTCCGTTGGGGGAAGATGGTGTATACGATATAAACCCTGAAACTGGTGCGTTTATGTTAGGAGATATTATTATATCTATTGAGAAAGCCTTGGAACAGGCGAACACCTACGGGCATAACCTTCAGCGTGAGGTAGGGTTTTTGACAGTGCACTCAATGCACCACCTACTGGGGTATGACCACCCGGAGGCTACAATTGAGGCAAGGATTATGCGGGAAAAAGAGAAAGCCGTGTTAAGCCACTTAGGGCTTGACCGTGCATCAAGCTGGCAGGACTAAACTGTTTTGCAATAAAGCAGTAAAAACAAAAGAAGAGGTTTGAACTTGAATAAAAATTATAGCGATAGCAGGAGTGCCTTTGTGGCAATAGCAGGGCGAGCCAATGTGGGGAAAAGCTCCATTCTCAACCGTGTTTTGGGCGAAAAAATTGCAATAGTATCACCACGTCCACAAACAACCCGAACAAAAATTACAGGAGTGCTAACCAAGGAGGAAACCCAGCTTGTTTTCGTAGACACACCTGGATTCCACACGCCAAAAACCCAGCTGGGCAAATACATGGTAGAGCAGGTAGGTGCTGGAATATCCGATGTTGATATTGTCCTAGTTGTAATAGAGCCCCGTGGGGAGCTAACTGCTAGCGAGGAGCAGCTGCTGGAAAAGGTGAAAAAAACAGGAGCAAAAACTATCGCAGTTATTAACAAGGTGGACACAGTTCAGGATAAGGGTAAACTTTTCACACAGATGCAGAACCTATCCAATATATACGACTTCTTGTATATTATTCCAGTAAGTGCTAAAACTGGTGAGGGTATGGACGTGCTGCTGGCGGAGATTACCAAGCTAGCCACACCAGGCCCACATTACTTTGATGATGACACGTTAACCGACCAACCAGAGCGTGTTATTGTGGCGGAGATGGTACGTGAAAAGATACTGTACAACATGATGGAAGAAATTCCCCATGGAACAGCAGTGGAGATTGAGAAGATGAAAACCCGTACTAATGGTGAGCTTGTGGACATTGGAGTTATAATATATTGCGAAAAGGCAAGCCACAAGGGCATGATTATTGGGAAAAACGGCGCAATGCTTAAGAAGATTGGCACAAGTGCTAGGCATGAAATCGAACGTTTCTTGGGTACCAAGGTTAACTTGGAATGTTGGGTAAAGGTTAAGGAGGATTGGAGAAACAGCCAGTTCCTGCTTAAAAACTTTGATTTAAAAAACTAATATATTAAATTGACTTTGTGGTATATTGAAATAGTATTTACACATACACAAAGGTTAGATGAAAAGTTCACCTTTTTTTAAAGTCCAAAATGCACTTTTTGTTGTCACAGCAAATATTGGTAGTATAATCATCGAAAATAGGAGAAAAATGTAGTTAGGTAGCAGTATAAGCTATATTGAACATATTTTCGGGAGGTACCACTAATGAAAACTTTTTTAGACCATACCTATTGGGAGCAATTCTACAGAACAGGGTCAGTACAGGACTATTTGAGCTATAAAATATCACACACTGACTATAGTGCAACGGTGCTACCAACAACAGCAAAGGAAAAGAAGATATATGCATATAACAGTGGACGCGGTGGTTCTAAAGAGCCAAAAACTTAAAGGAAATGACAGGATTATTACACTGTTGACACCGAATATGGGGATAATATCGGCATATATTAAAACGCCAAAAAAGCTCGGGAGCAGTACACCTGCTGCAACCGAGCAATTTTGCTACTCCAACTTTGAAATTTACCTAAATAAAGACCAGTACTGGGTTAACCGTGCAGATGTTATTGAGCCATTTTATGCACTGCGTACCGACATATACAAACTGGCTGTTGCTAGTGTTTTTGCACAGGCAAGCATGGAGGTAATTACCCAAGAGGACAGCCAACCTCAACAAAAACTACTGCTAAACTCCCTACATATGTTGTGCAAGGCAAATGTACCACTTCGCCAAGTTAAGGCGATATTTCAGCTAAGGGTGCTTGCACAAAGTGGATATATGCCAAGGTTTGAGGCGTGTGAAAGGTGCAGTGCATTTGAAAGCGAACTTTTATATTTTGTAGTAAGTGGTGGTACAATTGTATGTGGGGGTTGTGCCAACGACTACGAAAAGCGAATGGGCATAAAGATTAATTTAGCACTACTTTCTGCACTGAGGCACATTGTGTATAGTGATGATAAACGTCTTTTTTCATTCAAACTAGGTGAGAAAAACATTGTAAATATAGATGGAATTACAACAACATACCTAAGACATACAATAGAAAAAAATATATCAAGCTTAGTTTTTTTTGAAGGTCTTGCACAAATTTAGAAAATGTTATATAATGAATATAATTAGAATGAAAACTGTAATATAACTGGATAAAAGCAATAAATACTAAATATAATGTAGAAAGGTTGGTGTGTGCCATTGTTAAATAAGGATTTATTACCACTAGAACTTAGCAAAGTCCTGGAGCAAGTTGGCAAGCATGCCACCTGTTCTAAGGCTATTCACAGCATTTTGGACATGGAACCAGCCAGAATAATTGAAGATGTAAAACGCCTACTTTCCCAAACATACACCGCCTATACGCTAGGTATAAGAGCTTCGTTTCCATCTGCTACTGGGCTAGTTGAACCCAAAATGCTCTTAAAACGTGCCACATTGGGTGGCGTACTTAGTATGGGGGAACTGCTGGAGGTTGGTAAAATTTTGGCTGCTGGGGAAAGGTTTGCCAAATGGGGCAAACAACACTCCCGTTTAGAGGAACTAGATTACTTTTTTCAGCAGATTCAGGTTAATGTAACACTGAAAAACGATATTACAAACTCAATAATATCACCAGAGGAGATGGATGACCACGCCAGTCCAACACTCTTCCAAATTAGGACTGACATAAAAAGGCACAGCGCACATGTGCGTGATGGGCTTGATAAATTCATAAAAACCGCCGAAGGTGCAAAGGTACTACAAGACCAGATTGTAACGCAGCGTGATGGTAGGTATGTTGTTCCTGTAAAATCCGAGCAGCGTGGGCAAATAAAGGGAATATTACACGATACATCTGCAAGTGGGGCAACACTTTTCATTGAGCCCATGTGGGTGGTTGAGGCGAACAATAAAAATAAAGCATTAATGATAAAAGAGGCACAAGAAATTGAGGCTATTTTGCAAAAAATTACCCAATTAGTAGGGGAAAATGAGTATGATATAAACAGCACATATGACGCTATTGTGGATCTTGACATTATTTTCGCTCGTGCAAAGTATGCATATGAAATAAACGGCTCAACAGTTGACATTACGGACAACCGCAGCATTAACTTGGTTAGGGTAAGGCACCCACTAATCCCCAAAAAATCAGTTGTACCTATAAATATACACATAGGGCTGGAGTTTGACACACTAGTGGTTACAGAGTCAAACACAGGTGGCAAGACTGTAGCACTAAAAACCTTGGGGCTGCTTACATTAATGGGAGCTTTAGGGTTAATGCTACCAGTTGATGATGGTAGTAGTATATCGGTTTTTGAGAAGGTTATGTGTGATATTGGTGATGAACAAAGCATTGCACAAAGCTTATCTACATTTTCGGGGCATATTTCCAATATTGTGCGTATAATGGAGCAAGCAGATAAAAACTCCTTGGTACCTCTTGACGAACTGGGGGCAGGTACCGACCCAATTGAGGGTGGTGCATTAGCTGTAGCAATCCTTGAATCTTTCAGGAAAAAAGGCGCTAGAGTGGCTGCAACAACCCATTATCCAGAGATTAAAAAGTATGCACTTGTAACAAATGGGGTGCAAAATGCAAGTTATGAATTTGACATAAAAACGTTAGCACCAACCTACCGCCTATTAATTGGTGTGCCTGGTAGGTCTAATGCTTTCGCCATAGCCTCGCGTCTGGGCATTGAAAGCAGCGTAATAGAAAGTGCCAAAAGTAGCCTACAGGGTGAGGAGATTCGCTTTGAGGATGTTTTACTACAGGTGGAAAATACAAGAAGCTATCTAGAAAAAGAAAAATCAAAAACACTACAGCTTAAAAGAGAGCTGGAACTGCTGAAAAAAACTAGCCAAGATGAACTACTTAAAAATAGGCAGGCATACTTAAAAGAATTAGAGAAGCCCCAAGATGAAACACGCTCACTAATTGCAAATACAAAAGCACAGGCACAGTCACTACTTGCTGAACTTTCCTCCCTTAAAAAGGATAAAGACAAAAAAGATTTTTCCACCAATGTGACAAGGGTTACAGGTGAGTATAAAAGTAAGATAAAAAATATGGGAAAAGGTTGGCAGGACTCCAGTAGCTGGGCTTATGAAAATAACGACACAACAGGAGAAGCCCCCCAAATTGGTGACGAGGTAATGATATACAGTATGGGACTACGGGGGGATATTGTAGCTGGACCAGATGCAAAGGGACGCTACACAATCTCTGCAGGGGCGCTGACTACACAGCAGGAACGTGAGAAGCTTTCAACAATAAAAAGTGCTGCAAATGCTACCAATAAGGATAAAAATGCAACACAATTAAAAGCCAAAATGCCAAAAGCCCCAGCAAATGCTAAGATGGAGCTGGATATACGGGGACAGATGGTTTCGGAGGGCATTTATGAACTACAAAACTTCCTGGACTCTGCTTTTCGTTCCAACCTGCACATGGTTACAATAATCCATGGCAAGGGCACAGGGGTGCTGCGTACAGCAGTGCATAGTTACCTGAAAAAGATGAAAAACATAAAATCCTACCGTCTGGGAATGTATGGCGAAGGTGAAAATGGAGTAACCATAGTGGAGTTATAAAGTATACTATGTTTAATCAGACAGAATAAAGCTTAACGTTAAAAGTTTGGAAAAATTAAGATGATTGGCTTAACCCTAGGCAGGGCACCTGGGAGGGCTTTAATGCAAGTTAAGGTCCACACTGTCCAATACAGTCAAATATATGGGCAGTTTAAGCTACTTGTTCTCATTATTATAAGAAAATGTAATAAATATAAAAAAAGCCGTAACCTTTTTCTTGTTTGTAAGTCCTATAGACAGGGGGTAGGAAAGGCAGTTGTGGGGGATAAACTTTGGTAGACTTCAAAAAAACCGCTGACTTGGTAACAAAGGTACAAAAAGGTGATAATTTAGCTTTCGCGGAGCTGTATAACGATTTTTTTGATTCGATATATTTTTTCACCTTAAAAATACTAGGAAACCCAGAAGATGCGGTAGATATAACACAGGACACCTTTGTAGGTGTTTACCAAGGGATAGCTAAAATTGATGAACCTGCTTCATTTGTTAAGTGGATTTATCGAATAGCACACAATAAAAGCATCGACCTACTTCGCTTGAAGAGGAAAAACCTGTCAGAAGGGGACTTGCAGGATTTTGAAAACGCATTATTAGAAGACAACGAGGAGTTTTTACCGCAAGATTGCCTAGAGTCTGGGGAGCGTAGACAAGAGTTAATGAGGCTAGTTGATGAACTGCCTCACCCGCAGAAAGTCGCAGTGTTGCTATTTTACTTCAAAGACATGAGTACACAAGAGATTTCAGAAATAACGGACAGTAAGATTGCAACAGTGCGTAAAAGGCTTTTTGACGCACGTAACACTCTAAAGAAACGTCTATTGCTCCACAGTAAGGGAGCCAATGTACACATGATGTCTATACTAATATTAAGCAAGATATTTGTGGAAGAGGCCCAAGCTGCAGTAACACAGGAACTGAAGGCTCAGGTTCTTTCGGGAATATCCAGCCAATTGGGGATTCCGTTACAATTACCAAAAACAAACACAGGAGCAGGTAATGATGCAAATGCTAAGTCTGACCCTAGTTCAAGCAGCAGCTCGAACACGGCAGCCTCCGCTACTGCAACAACAGCTTCTAATATAGTTCTGGGCTTGGTCGTCGCGTCGGTGCTGACAATTATGACGGCTGCAGCAGCAGTAATGGGCATTATTGGCCCTAACTCTCCGGAACTTAGTGTGTCTGTGCTTGGTGATGTACAAACCTCAAACCCAGAAAAATCGGAAGCAGTCGAGCAGACGCCAGAAGAAAATGCGAATGCTAATATACAAAGTGGGGCAGATAATGCCAACGCTCCCACAGCCCAACATCCACCAAAGGTTGTAACACCGCCAAAGGCTGAAGTACCGCCACTAGTTACACCATCTCAAGGTAGCGCTGCCAACCAAAGTAGTTCACAAAATAATAACAATAATAATAGTACTAATAACAATGGTGGTGGTAGTGCTAATCGTCCATCAACCAGCGGTTCAAGCTCAACCAGTGGCTCAAGCTCAACTAGTGGCTCAGGCTCAACCAGTGGTTCAGGCTCAACTAGCGGCTCAGGTTCAACGAGCGGTTCAAGCTCGACCAGTGGCTCAGGCTCAACCAGTGGCTCAGGCTCAACCAGCGGCTCAGGCTCAACCAGCGGCTCAGGCTCAACTAGTGGTTCAAGCTCAACCAGCGGCTCGGGCTCAACCAGTGGTTCAGGCTCAACCAGTGGTTCAGGCTCAACTAGCGGCTCAGGGTTCAACGAGCGGTTCAAGCTCGACCAGTGGCTCAGGGCTCAACCAGTGGCTCAGGCTCAACCAGCAGCTCAGGCTCAACCAGCGGCTCAGGCTCAACTAGTGGGTTCAAGCTCAACCAGCGGCTCAGGCTCAACCAGTGGTTCAGGCTCAACCAGTGGTTCAGGCTCAACCAGCGGTTCAAGCTCAACCAGCGGTTCAGGCTCAACCAGCGGTTCAAGCTCAACCAGTGGTTCAGGCTCCACAGAAATGGGAGCTATGTATTCTTATTCAGAGATAATAGGGATATTACATATCCAGCAGGTTCACACTTCACGCTGGAAGAATTTAAACGGGCCATTATAGACGATTACCATGTAAGGATTGAGGGTAGTAGTGGTAGATTGTATGATTTCACCATCCAGATGGCAACAATTGGTGGTGGCAATTCTGAAGTGGTTAATACCAGGGCGGGAACCAGGTCAATTGTAATATTCTATGACTTCAATGGTACTTCACAGGCAGCAGTAATTAGCTGTACTTTTAATTAGTTGTGGCTAGATTAAAACTATTAATCCTAATAAAAAAGGCTTACCGTTATGGTAAGCCTTTTTTGTGTATTATTTAGTATAATGAGTATGAAAAACGCGAAAAGTTTTAATTAGAGTATAGTATTATACCAGTATACAGTTAAAATCTAAAAGAATTTAACTGGTCGCAGAATGCGGGTTGGGGCGAAGCTCTTGCATATGCCATCAATACTATGTGTTTGTGGTTAGTACACAACGTCAAGCGATGGTTGACGGATTAAAAACGTGTAAAGTTTTTAATTAGAGCATAGTATTATACCAGTATGCAGTTAAAATCTAAAAGATTATAACTTACCGCAGAATGCGGGTTGGGGCGAAACCCTTGTATATGCCATCAATACTATGTGTTTGTGGTTAGTACACAACGTCAAGCGATGGTTGACGGATTAAAAACGTGTAAAGTTTTTAATTAGAGCATAGTATTATACCATGAGGTTTGAGGTTCAGTAGTTTTGCTTGGTTGGTAATATTTACAGTTATTGTCCGATGTGCTTTGGGAAAGTGAGACAGGGTGTTCTAGGTTACAGTAACCATCCTGGGCAAAGGTGCAGTCTTGGTTACATGAAATTAAACTAATAGTTACCACTCCAAATCTATATTGGCTATTCACAAGTAGTATTAGTTTAAAAGTACAGCTTATTCTTTTAAAAAATTCTCTTTAATTTTAGTATATATTACCGTAGTTACTCCATAATAAGTACAAGAGGAAATTTTTACACTAGTAATGCTCAATACTATGGCGAAACTGTAGGTTAAAGTGTTGACTAATGCGATTAAACCACCTATATTAGTTTGGAAGTAACACATAATAGTGCAAAAAAATGAGAAAGAGGGTTAAAGGTTGAAAAAAATTATATCAGCAGTATCAGTAGCTATAGTGCTACTTACTGGACAAGTTCCTAACATAGTAAGCACCAAAATACCGCAAGTAGGCTATACTTATGCAAAATACGCCATACAGTCACAAAAAGTTACGGCTAATGGAACGATAATTTTTGGGGAAATGGTTAATATTGTATCTGAGCAACCGGTGGTAATACAAAAAACATATGTGAAGGTTGGGGATGTGGTAAAAGCTGGAGATGAGATTGCAGTAACCCAACAAATTGATGAAAAGTACCTGGAAAGTATTGGCGGGACCAGAGCAGTGGCAGGGGAGGCAGTGGCACAAGGTGTTGACCTATCCGCATATTCGGCACTACTACAGCAATATGGGGTTAGTGAATCGGCAGTAGGGGGGCTGGTATCCAGCTACTTGGACACCAGTTTATCGGACAATGTTTTGGACCAGGTAGTATCATTTGGAACCATACATGCCAGTATAGATGGTGTAATAACCCAGCTACCCAGCGCCATTGGTGGTGTAGTATTGCCAGGGGCGGCTATTGTTAGTATTGGGAGTACTGATAAGCTAATGTCCAAAGTGCAGGTTAAAGAGTCGGATATATCCAAGGTGAATATTGGGGCTGCTGCCGCCATTACGGGTAGTGCAATGTCAAACAGGGTGTTAAATGGGACGGTGAAAAACATTAGCCCAGTTGCAAAAAAGGTTCCAAGTGGAACAAATGTTGTGACTGTAGTAGATGTTACAGTGGAGATATCCAATGCAGATGAGCAGATAAAGCCCGGTTTTTCCACAAGATGTGAGATAGAAGTGGGCACACCAACACAGATGTTAACCATACCAAAGGAGGTAATACACCAAGATAAGCAGCAAAAAGAGTACGTATATATCTTTGCGGATGGTAAGGCAGAGCGTAGAGATATTGTGACAGGGGTGGAATTAAGCTATGGGATACAGGTTATTGGGGGGTTGGATTCAAACGAAATAGTGCTAATGAACTATAACGAGGAGAAAGATGGTTCCAATTCAATTAAGCTTGTGGTAAGCTAAAAGTGTATTAAATGGCATAATTATGCATATTTATACATTTTTAAAAGGTGAAAAAACCCTTAAATTCCATGAAAAAAGGTGATTTTTATGCTTATTTTTGATAATTTTTAAAACTTAGTTTAATATATATTTTGCAATAGTTGCTTGAAAAGTTGAGTTCAAAGGCGTTTTGCATTTTTTACTATTTACTCATGGTGTTTATAAAGTGCCCTAAAAAAACCAAAAGTACCCAGATTGTGCTTAAAGTACATTCAAAATGGGCAAAAAGGTAGCATATTGGGTTAAAAAAGATAACTTTTTGGACAGTTTGGGTCAAAGGTAATGGATATAAAATATCAATAACAGTTTTATATAATTAATATTAAAGTAAAACGCCTTAACATTGCTAAAAAATGGTATACTAAAAGTTAATGTAATTAATACGTTGATTGGTATTTGGAATAGATGTAACTTTAAACACAGAAATTGGCAGGTTAAAATTTTATTAGTTATGTTGGGAAAGAAAAGGGATAAGAGTTGACTAGAATTGTTGTGAGGAGATAGGGCGGGTATTGCAAAGGGTGATTATAGGTTGGCGGCATGGATGAATAAAAAATTGGCAGGTTAAATAAATGTGGGCTAATACAAGGAGGAATAGAAAAAGGTGAACGGAATTGAATGCATCATATACTCATGCAGGACGCTAATGCGTACAAAAAACGGAAGCACCCTGACCATGCTTTCCATTGCAATAGGGGTAGCGTCGGTAGTGCTAATCTCCTTAATAGGTGAGATTGGGAAAGGGCTGGTTAATGGAGAACTAGAGAGCATGGGTGTTAACAGCATTATGGTTTCACTACCAAAGGCACAGCAAGGGGAAACACTGCAAGATGTTGACTTAACCGCCCTAAACTCCAGCACCCTTGTAAACTCCAGCACCCCAATAGTATACGAAATGGCACGGACAAAGATGAGGGGAATGGTGGCGGATATACTGGTGTGGGGGGTAAATGAGCAAGCTCCAACAGTAGTTAACATGAACCTAATATATGGCAGGGCGTTTATATCCAGCGATGTAACCCAGCAGGAAAATGTGTGTATAATTGACGAAAAGTTGGCAATGGCATTTTATGGGCGAAGCAACATTGTGGGGAAAACAATGGAAGTACAGATAGGTAGTACAACGCAAATACTGGATATAATAGGTGTGGTGGAAACAGGGGGCGATATGATGCAGAACATTATGGGGCAGCAAATTCCCACCTTCATATATGTGCCATACACGACGGTTTTAGGGTTGACAGGTCAAAGTGGATACACACACATAGCGGCAAAGCTAAGTGGCACAGATGAAGAGCAAACAGCAGCACAGAGGATTGCGGCATACATGGGCACCCAAGGGTTGGAATATGATGAGTATCAGGTGGAGAGCCTGTCCAAACAAAAGGACAAGCTGAATGAAATAATGGATCTGATTACACTGGTTCTATCAATTATTGCGGGGATTTCCCTCATTGTTTCCAGCCTTGGAATTATGACCATAATGCTTGCGGCGGTGCGAGAGCGTACACGTGAGATTGGTATAAAAAAAGCCATAGGTGCAAAAAACACACATATAGCACTGGAGTTTGTATCTGAAGCGGCGGTGATATCACTAGTTGGCAGTGCCGCAGGCAATATAATATCCCTACTGATTATAATGGTAGGGTGTGGGGTAATGGGTATAGAGTTTTCATTTCCAATAAATATTGTGCTACGTACTACTGCACTTGGGGTGGTTTTGGGGTGTGTATTTGCGGTATACCCAGCCATACGGGCATGCAAGCTGGCACCAGTAAAGGCGTTGGCACATGACTAAAATGGGCGGCAAAATAATATTATGTGCAAAAGTTCATAAAAGTATAAAATTGTTCTTGCAAAATCAGTAATATTAAGCTAAAATAGAGTAAGATATCCATAGTGTAACTAATGGGGTATCATAGTATTTGCTTTGCGTTACACAAAATGGAGCATATTTTGGAGGTATTGTATGATTTCAGCAGGCGATTTTCGCAATGGTGCAACTTTTGATATGGACGGTGTAGTAGTACAAATTATTGAGTTCCAGCACGTTAAACCGGGCAAAGGGGCAGCTTTTGTTCGCACTAAGTACCGCAACGTTATTACTGGTTCAGTAAATGAACGCACATTCAACCCCAATGATAAGTACCCAACAGCATTCATTGAAAGACGTGAAATGCAGTACCTGTACAAGGATGATGACCTTTATTACTTTATGGACAACGAAACTTACGAAAACATGCCAATTGAGGCAGACAAGTTAGCAGACAACTTTAAGTTTGTAAAAGAAAATACAGATGTTAAAGTTCTTTCCTACAAGGGTGTAGTATTTGGGGTGGAACCACCACTTTTCCTTGAACTTGTAGTTACTGCTACCGAGCCAGGTGTTCGTGGGGATACTGCCACAAATGTAAATAAACCAGCCACACTTGAAACAGGTGCAGAAATTCGCGTTCCAATCTTTATTAACGAGGGCGACAAGATTCGTGTGGATACACGTAATGGCGAGTATATGGAAAGAGCTTAAGGAGGAATTGTAATGAATACAGCACAAAAAGTTGCTTATCTTAAAGGTCTTTTGGATGGTCAAAATGTTGACGAAAGCACAGCAAATGGTAAATTGTTTCTAGCGATTACTGACATTTTGGAAGAAATGGCTCGTTCCGCCGAAATTACTGAGGAGAACGTAGATACAATCTCCGACCATATTGATGAAATGGACGATATGTTGGACGAGATTAACGACCGTTTGGACGAAGCAGAGGAAGACCTTTTTGATGAGCTTTGTAAAGACCTGGACGATGGTGAAGAGTACAAAGACGACGATGAAGAAGACGATGATGAGTACGAAGACTGCGAAGAGGGAGATTGTGGGAACCTTTACCAAGTAGTTTGCCCTG